>JACEGR010007333.1:0-50621 GCA_014170235.1 Listronotus bonariensis
TAATAATATTTTTTTTGCATTTGTCCACTTTTAATATGGACAATTGGCAGCGTTGTATAAATGTTAACTAATTAAAGAGGGATTATAATGGGTGGTCAGGTTAGTTCTAGTTAGTCAACGCTTTTTTTAATCCTTTAATTACACCAGATACCAATACACACTTTATGAATCCAGTTTGTATGAATTCTTTTCTTTTATTTACTCATAAATAGAAGCAGACCCTTCCGATGTTGCCAAATGCTGTTTTTTTCTTACTTTTAGGTTATGAATTAACAATTTTCATATTTATCATATTTTTTATCTTCATTCTCAAAAGTATACGGAAAAATGTAATTTTTACTTAATTTTACATGTGATGTTCAGTTTCATTAACTCGTTTTACCAATTTTACCCCGCCCAGCACTCCTTTTCACTTCCGTCCCGGCCTCGTAAGTTTGTTAGCTGATATTTTTTTTAAAACGGAATATTTTGGATGTGCGCCACGTAAGTTTTATTGAGAAGAGTGTCTAAAATATGCAAGTATCAATAATTTTTAAAAAACCCTTAAAATAGCAGAAAACCGTATATTAAACTGTTACCTGATTTTACTCAAGTGAAAACATAAACACAAAAAACTTAATGTTTTATACAGGGTGTTCATTTAAAAACTTTTCACTCAAGTTATCTTCGAAACGAAACAGATTTGAGAAAATCGCCGAAACACGTCAAGATATTTATTGAGGGGAACGTTTTTACAAAAAATTGGACGGCGGCGCCCTTTAACCCCTTAACCACCAGGGCCACCACCCCAAAATTATTAAATGAGAAGGCGGGTCGAGTGATTATCATTTTAAAGCTCCTGACGAGTACTTTATAACCCTAGAATATGAAGTCAATATCTTCACCTATTACAAAATGGCGGTACTTTAAAAATTACCTAAATACCTGATTTGATGGCCATATTTCCGAAACTAATAAAGTTAGATGTACCTAATGTGGTGTTTTCTTAAAGCTCTTTTAAAGGTCTTTTTAATGGTGATACTGGTAGTAATAAACAGGGTAGAAGAAAAAGTACATATTTTTTTATTTAAGAACCCTGTATATTATTTTACCATTAAAAGATCTTTAAATGAGCTTTAAGAAAATACCACATTAAGTACATCTAACTTTATTAGTTTCGGAAATATGACCATCCAAATCAGGTATTTAGGTAATTTTTAAAGTACCGCCATTTTGTAATAGGTGAAGATATTGAATTCATATTCTAGGGTTATAAAGTACTCGTCAGGAGCTTTAAAATGATGTATCACTCGACCCGCCTTCTTATTTAAGAATTTTGGGGTGGTGGCCCTGGTGGTTAAGAGGTTAAAGGGGCGCCGTCCAATTTTTTGTAAAAAACGTTCCCCTCAATAAATATCTTGACGTGTTTCGGCGATTTTCTCAAATCTGTCTCGTTTCGAAGATAACTTGAGTGGAAAGTTTTAAATGAACACCCTGTATGATTATGTTTACCGAGTGCACTAAACATTTAACAGTTAAATACAGAGTGATCAAACTTAAGTCGGTACTATTAATAACTCTTTTATTATTGAGGATACGATGTCGGTTAAAATAGTACAGTTGTAGTATTTGTTTCTGCTGATTAACGTACTGCCAGCAGAAAAACAATTTAACATCGGGTTTTTGATTTATTGCAAAAAAAACTTTTTATTCACCCTGTATATTATATCACCATCCGAAAGATCTATTAAAAGCTTTAAAAAAAGTTAAAATGTGATATATCCAATTTTTAATATTTTTAATCATGTCTAAAATGCTGTTTAGTCCAAGCGGTACGTTAAAAAATCTAAAAAAAAATGGCAAAAAGCAGATATTTGACATGGGTATTGTGTATATTATTGAAGTTACAACTTCTGCATTCATTTTAAATTTAAAACGGGTATATCTGTACGTTTTAAATTAAGCAACATGTCATGTGGCGGATAGTTACGATAAACTTTGAAGGTGTTAATACTTAGGACAAGCATTTTAAATCTTCAATAAATATAAAAAAATGTTACTTAAAAATGACACCACCTTCATACACGGTGTTTCATATTTACGGTAAAAAAATTTAGAGGCGTATTCCTAAACCACTTTTCTAAAAAAGTTCATATAAACATGGTCATTTTTCTTTTTCGTTTTGTGATAATATCTGCAATGAGTAGAAAAGTTATGAAAAACAAGGTTTTTTTCTTAAAGATTTAACACCCTGTATCTTGGAAACGATGCATTTTCGAGCATAATTTTATCTGAAAAATTTTTGCATTTTATACAGTTTTAAAAGAAAAGTATCAACTTAAAAATAATCATGTGTGAGTAGTTCTCACGAATTTGCGAATAATGACTCCGCATTATAATAAAAACATAATTTGCAATATATGGCAATATTATGTGTAAAATATCTAGTACACAACTAACTTACCTCCAGCTTACTACGTGGTCCCCAGATTTTCTCAATTTAAATGAAAAAAGTGGTGATAAAAAAATCAATTATTAAAATGTAGAAATTCGTTTTGAAAATATTATAACTGGAGTTATCACTATAAATGAGATTTACTAAAATAAATGTATCATCAATCAGAATATAATTTGAGACTAGGTATGACCAAGGTTAGTTTATATTTATAAGGTTGCGACATATCCTCAACTTTTAGGCGGTTCGAGGTCGGGGACGCAAGGAAGGGCACTCCACGGAGAAAAGTTGGCAAGACTGGGCAAAAATCAAAGCTGAAGATCAATCCAGTGGCCTCTAGAATTTGCGCATTTCATTTTGCATTGTTTTGGTAGTGATATTTGTTGAAAGATGTAATTCCAAATGTTTTTTATTTAAAGTAAAAGAATTTACAACTTAATAATAATTAAAAACTGTTGTATAAATGGTTGTTCTACTAATACAATAAACTGTATATCTCCGGCACTAAACAACATGGCCGAAAAATGGGAGATGTGACGTCATAACACGTCAAAGCATTATGGCCAAATGTCGTGACCTTATATAGACCGACTTTGGTGTGATATATATATATATGGCTTTATTAGCAATGCTACCAACTGCAAAAATTCATAAGCGCGGCAATTTACGATCCGATTCAAAAACAATGCAGATTTTAGTAAAAAATGAGGAATGATTCCTTTTTTTTGGGAAACAGAAAAAAAAATCCAATACTTTCTTACTCGGTACCTAATGAAAAGGGAATGAACTGTTAAATGCACTATTTTTAGTATAAGTACTAATCAAAACTATCTATCTATCTCTTTGTTTTATGGCTCTGATACTAAGTCAATTCGCCAGTTCTCCTGTTCCGGTCATATAAGCTATTGCTTATAAGCTTTTCCGGCTTTGTCCGTGGTAAATCTGGATAATCGAACTCGAAACTCCTAGACTTTCCTAGCATATGAATAAGAAACACTTCTAACAATCAACAACAGCGATGAACTTCTGAACATGCAAAAATTGTGGTTGTCAAGCCATGGGCTGCTATTGGTATCGCGCTTAACCGTCACTTTCACCACTGACGCTTTTCCGCAAGGCATGCGCCACCTCCTCGACCATACGAAGACACCATGTGTTCAACACCAAAACGTAAAAACCTCTGGCTTTAGGAATCTTCACTCACAGCGCTTAGCCCCAGAAAAAAGATGCCCCAATTTAGCGTGAATATTTTCTCGATCCCCAAGGGTACAGCAACGCTCGTACGACGCCTTCAATCGCCTAACCCGGGAAGTCTATGTAGACTTCTACGTAAACGTGAACTGCACTACTCGACCGCGAAAAGAGTGAATCAAAACTAGTCAAATTCATTGAACACAATAGGTTAATAGTATAATATTATTAAAATATTAAGTTTGGGACACCATGAGGAAATGATATTTAAAATATTCGGTTACCTCTCATTTATTATTGTGAGATTTAAAAGCTTAAATGAAGTATGGCCCAAGCAGCTTTCGTAGTATGGTTTTTATGAAAAAATACTAAGCCTACGATACACCATTTGGTGTATTCTTTTTAGGGTCAAAAACGCCCGGAAACGACACCAAAATTGTTCCTTTTAGTTGCAGTCTATTATATTTTTGACAGCTTTGACACTCTTGTCAGTTTAAGAACGGTTTCCCGGCGGTTCTAGAGCATAAAAGGAATACACCAATTAATAGTATATAAAACTGAGCATAGACACGATTTCTAAGAACTACTCGTATATGCTTGACATTTGACATTTAAAATTATTTATAGGGAAGTATAAACAGGATGACAATGATTCTTCATATTTTGATTTACACAACAATTTCAACAAATTCAATGATTTCTGGTCAGCGATATGAAGATAAGGTAATTTACTAATCTACTATTTGTTTAAATTAAACAATATGTTATTATTTATGTTAAGTAATAACAAAATTATTTTTGCCTACGACCGTTTAAAAAAATTCTGTTTTTAAACCCGTATTATGAAGTTTAATTACCTTATTTTATTAGATTACATAAAGTGTTAAAAAAATATATTAATTTATGTAACAAGTGCATAGAGTGATACTCGCCTGACGGCTCGTGCTGTCAAACTTCCCATTTTTTCAAGGCCGTATAAAAAATTTCCCAAAATACCATTTAATACATGTTTTATTTATATAAACTTAATAATTTTAATTTTTGCAGCACAGCTATTATATTGCAACAAAAATCATAGTCTCCTTATTTTTAAAGAAACATATATCCTCCCAAGAACTACGCATTCATTATTTAATTTTAGAAAATTGTATGTACCTATTTTTTTGTAGAAATAATACTAAACAGTAAATGTAAATTCCTCTTCAATTTCTTAGTCATCCAAATTAAATTTCAAAGGTAACTTGACCGTTTGGTACAGTGGATGTCGCGTTTACTGTTACATTGCATAAATTGATATTTAACTTTATTGTAGTAGGCGTTCATGTGAACGGGATTAAAAAACAGCATTTTTTTTTCTAACGGTCAACACTTTGGTGCTTTTTTCATGCATGCTTTGAAATTAGTGTTTTGTTTCTTTGCCTACTACAATTGATTTTTTTATTAAATTATGCAATGTAACAGTAAACGTGACGTTAACTAAACTGTAAGTCTAGTTACCTTTGATATCGCTATTATTTCTTTGAGTTCATATGTCACTAAATTTAAAATTTGACAGGTTGCGATAAATTTATTAGAAATTTTCGAAAATTAAGGGTCATAATGAATTCGGATAGCTAAAAATTTGAATGGGGATTTATATTGTTTTGGTATTATTATTTAACAAAGAGTGAGTACACCACATAATTTTTTAAATATTCCTAAATACATAAGTGCATAATTATGTAGAGCATATTTGTCTCTTAAACTAAAAAAAAAAAATTAAAATTATTTAATAAGTATAAATAAATATAAATTATGTAGTGTGTCCCAGGACAGGTGTTACAAGAGGACAAATGGACCAAAAAATTTTGGAATTTTAAAACGTCCTTTTGGGAAAACTGGTCGCATGGTCCAAAACTAATAAATATTTAATTTTACCTTGATTGATAATATACAGGGCGAGTTATAACTTAAAATATGAAAAATGACCTTTATTTTTTTAAGAATAGGATAAAATTGTATAAGTAAATGTTGCAGAAAATATAATTCTTATCCCAAAATTTCAAGTTAATGAATTTAAATAAAAAACATATTTTTGCAAACTTCTTTTATTATGCATTAACCGTTTTAAAAATACCTGGCTTAAAGCAGCGAATTAAAAAAAAAACATTTTTTTAAATTATACTTTCTCTTGCCTGTAATTTAAGTTGTAATGCGTAATGTAAAAAATTGGTAATACATTTTTTTACTCTCATGCAATAACTTTAAATTTTGACATAAAATTTCATTTCTCTACAATATTTACTTATACAATTTTGCTCCATTTTTTAAAATCAAATGCCGCTTTCAGACGGGCGGCTTTTTGCAGTCGAAGTTGACTGCAAAAAGTCGATCGTTTGTGGTTGATTGTCGCTACTTGCAGTTGTCATTTAACAACCACGAAAAAAGCGATTCCTTTTCATACAGGCTTTTTTCGACTTCAACCGACCTTCTGCCGTTGACTGTCGCCGACGACATCGACTCACTACACGTTAGTTACAACCAGAGACAAGAATGAGACGAGTAACTGGTCCTAATAATTTGTCCATTGTATTTATCTCTTCTGGTTTAACGCAAGTTCCAATAAATATGTCTTTGTCTTTCATCATGGCAGGCTATCGTAGATGGAGCAATCATCGCTTTGCCCTGGTTGCCAAGTTGTTTACAATTTCTGCATGTAAACTTTAATGTCCTTTTTTGGCTCACATCTAATTAAGAGAAAGAAAATATACCATGAATCGAATATTTTTAACTTGACAAACGTTGCCGCAGGCAGTCACGCCGAAATGTTAATCGATATTTGTGTTTGATATTTTTCAATGGCCGATTTGTTTGGACAGTTTGTTTACATTTTCTGTGATTTATTGTGTGTTTCGTGGTTTTTTACCTTTAATTGACTTTGAATATTGACTTTTATTAGTGATCACAGTGTATATATTAAATTTGTGCTTTTCAACAGATAATTTAAGGTAATATTGACATGGTTATCTGTAAGAAAAATCTTTATAAAAACCAAATAAATGACATTTTTAATAAGGTGTGTGTAATTATTGAACTAAACCCCAATATTTTATATTAATAGGAAACAAAAACAAGTACCTAACATTAAGGGCAAAAATAGCACAGCTATATAATTTGAATTTGGCGGGCAAACGATAAAGTCGACTCACGCGCCATCTGCGTTTACCTTCCTTGAAGACAGACAAGGAAGGCCCAGCAGCTATCTCTCTCTCGGATAATTTATTTTACATTTAGTTGAGGTGCAAGTTCAGGAGCTCATTATTTTAAAACGATTGCTGGTATTCCATCTAGCCCAGACGATTTCTTGGTGTTAAGAGAAGAAAGGATACGCTTAATGTGTTTTACCTTAAAAATAATATTGGGCATTTTGTGAGGAACTGGGGCTTACTTGATATTAGAGATAGAAAAAAATGTAAAAGGATAGTTTTAGGGATTTTTAGGTAGAATTTAGTGCCTTACCTCCATTTTTTGATTGACTTTTATTCTAAAATTATAACACAAAGTTGTTTTTTTTTATTGGAACACCCTGTATATTTTATCACCAATAAAAGATATCCTTAAAAGCTGTAAAAATACCGCACTTAATAAATTTAATTTTTAATAGTTTCGGAAATATAGCCATTGTCCTGAATTCGATAAAAAATTGCATTTTTAAAATAAAACACCCATTATTTTATTTTATCACCAATAAAAAGACATTTTAAAGACCTTTAAAAATTTACCACATTTAAAATTATTTTTTCCAACAGTTTCGGAAATATGAGCGTCCAAATCTTAATGCGTATATCTACTATTTTTTGGATTTATATGGTCATATTTCCAAAACTATAAAAATTAAATATATCAAATGTAGTATTTTTTTACCTCTTTAAAATATCTTTGCAACGGTGATATAATATACAGTGTGTTTCGTTAAAAAAATGCTGGTTATACCCAATATTTCCGAAACTATTAAAAATAAAAATATTAAATGTGGTATTTCCTATAGCTTTCCTATTTATGATAAAATATACAGGGTGTTCCATTAAAAAAAACTTTTGTGTTATAACTTAAAAATAAAAGTCACCGGAAAAAATGTAGGTACACCACTGAATTTTACGTAAAAATACCTAAAACTTTTATTTTTACATTTTTCTTCTAAATTGACAAAATTTAAAAAACACTCTGTATTTCCAAAACGAATCAAGTTATCCATAGTTTGCTTTTACCATTAAATTTGGTTCAAAAATTGAAATCGAGATTGCGCAATCAGATTTGTTCTATCTCTTTTAGGTTTTGATATACCCTGCAAAGGTCAACGAAAAGGAGCCACCCTGTACATTTTAGGAGATATTAAAAATCTAATTATTGATTTAGAAACTACAGAAATAACTTAACAAACTGATATAATAATTAATTTTGTACGATAAAAAATTAAAATTTAAGGGGGGTGGGGAGGTGGGTGTAAATTTATAAATTGACACCCAGTACATTTATTCGAAGTTTTTTTTAACATAAACACTGCATGACAACAATATAAACCAATCAATACAATTGTTTCTTTAATTATAACCGTCTAAACTAAGAGTGACAAAAAAATACGTTACTGACGCAAATCGAAATAAAACGTTAGAAATCAGTCAAATGTCAATAATCGTCATAATCGGTTTTTGATATTTTAGACATCTCAAATATTTTAATACACATATGCAAAAGTTGAATTAAATAGAAATATAATGAGTGTTTGGTGCCCATATTGAACTAACCAACTGAACAGACTCATTCTGCGTGCCTTATGTTACTTTGTCCCTAATCTCAAACATACATCAATTTTAGGCGAAGAACCAATTCTAAAACGATATTTACCAATCAGTTATGTTGACGTTTAAACAATGTATTATACGTCAAAAATTGTCACCATTTATTACCGCGGTTATAATTGGTTTAACGCCTAAAATTGATGATAGTCAAACGCAAATTTTTCATGAAGCGAATTTAAAGTACCTTTTTATGATTTTAAAATTGTACTATTACTGTGAAGTCATAGGATTGTTAATATAAGTGGTTATGATTGTTAATATAAGCCGTTATTATTAAATATCCGCAACAACCATCCAAGTTATGGAATAAATGGTGTGCGAATGGAAAGGAGTAGGGGTCAAGGTACAATAAGCCTTTTGGCTGCAGTGCACCACCTAGGGGGCGGTCATCGGACCTGGGTGGGGTGACCCCGAAAGGGCGAAAAAAACTAAAAGTAGAAAATAAATGTTAGCAGTGAAAAAAAATGTATATATACCTCGGGTGGGAAAGCTATTATTTAACTCGCACATTATATCCCTCAGCGCTACGCGCCTCAAGATTTAAAGATGCTAGGTAAAAATAGCTTACTTCTCACCCTAGGTATATAATATACTATTATTGTCTGTTTTAGGTTTTGAAGTTACTATATAAGGCAGCTAATTTTTTCTACAAAGTTCGTTCTAAATGAAAACTTACGGTAAATAATATCTGGCTCAGCATTAAATGTCTCCATTATTAAAATTTAGTATAAACAAAGTTGGCAAAGTATAAGTATAATAAGAAAAGCATACTTTTTAACAGCACAATTTAAATGATGTTTACTCACTATTAACTTCATAGTGCGAGATCCGAATAGGAAGCAACCTTCACCCATCTATTTACCGGATGAATATTGTTTTATATGAAATACCGGGTGGTATATTCAGTAACAGCAGATGCGGTAGACTTCCGAATTGACCACAAATTATCAGAATACCCAGATGCGAAAGTGCGTCGAAATACGCTTACTTGTTTCTATGACCTTGAGAAAGAATAAATGGAAAATCTGCACCAATGCATGGATCGTAATATTTTTAATTTGTAAAGGTTAAACCGCACCAAGGCGCTAAGGAGAGATAGAATTTTATAGTAATTAATTATGCAGCTTTTTATACGGGAAAAACGGGACAAAAGAATAATACACTAATTGAAAATTTAAATATTTCTTTATTAAAAATATTACAAATTAAAAATTTTACCTATGTTGTAATAAAATGTCTATACCTGGTTGCACAAAACATTTTAACAAACGATTATACTAATGGGAGTTAAGAATGTTTAACAAAAAAAAACGTTGTCTAAAAACTGCTTATTAAATTAATTAAAGGTATTCCGTTTTACTAGCTTAATTGTTTATTAAAAAGTTTTGTGTAACTGGGGATTAAAACAGAATAATTGAAATCAGAGTAACAAAAGATTCTAAAGAAACCCCGACACAATAGCTTAAAGCAATGCAGATGTTTCCATAGTAATAGGAGTAGGTATGTTATTTTTTTAAATACTGAGAAAACCTAATTTTTTTATTTAAAATATAGCCTTTCAAATGGCAGTGCAGCTATAAATAACAAAAAAATTCCGTTCTTTAGGCACATACTGATTAATATCAATAACTTTATAAACAAGTATTTTGTAAAAACTTTGTATTAATGTTAAATAGTTAAAAAAATACTTTTTTAAGATTTATTTAATATTTACCTGATAGAATAGTATTTTTTTTGAAGGTTCTCAGAATTGTCTGTATTTCTTAATGAAAATGGCTTGAAAAATATTGTCGGCACGGTAGTGTTAAATAGACGTTTTATTGCGGATGACGAGATAGAAATAAATTTATTTTTAAAATGATCTCCGCACAATTTATAATTCATCAGATTTTTTCCAAAAATCCTCCTTTCCGGCAGACTTAAGCCAGACCTTTGCGCTAAAAGATATATTATTATTATAGAAAAACCATCCAAATAATTATCCACATATTTTTTTTAAATAGAACTTACTACATCAAGAAAATACTTTTAATGCATTTTTATATTAAAAAGTATTATGGCTACATTAATGTGCCCGATATTATCTATAGCCTGCACATCAACATGTACGGACTAATTAAAAATAACTTTATTATATTATAACAAAATATCACATTTATATTTACCTCAAGTGGTCCTTTGGGAATCTAAAAGTGATTTTCCGCTCCCGGTACAGTATAAATATACACATTGATATCCCATATTAAACGGTAAAAAAATTTAAGAAGACACTATACTAACACTTTAATAATAATAAAAATAAAAGTTTACAAACAGCTAAAGACAATCAACTAACTTATGCTCACGTTCTATACCAACAAAAATATGGGACTAACTGACACCTAGATGAGCATTGGGTCACGTACTAAATCGTGGGGTGTATATCCACCACGCAGTGGGAGGGATCATAGTGGTGAGCGATTTCAACAAACACGCTTAGTTTCGCATCTGGGTATTCTGATAATTTGTGCCTATACCATATCTTATTTTACTTTGCCTAATATTCTGGAAGTTGCTTTTTTTGGTTTCTGTCTCACTAAATTCCTTGGACACTTTAAATAGTATTTAACCAAATTTGTTTCGGCATGGGTACGCCTAAAAATTATGGAATGTTTAAATAGTAACAGAATGTACAAAAAAATAATTTTTTTAGGTTTTAATTTTCAAAATTTGGCCCTAGCTTTTATAATTAAAATAGAAGAAAAAATAAAAAATTGCATTACGCATAGTTAACCTATTGGTAACTTTATATATTCATAATATTCCTTATTTTTGCCAATCATAGCTCTGACCATACTTTTTAGGGCAACCCTATGGCCATACCTGGGTATAAACAATACCTTATCTTTAAATAAAACAGTTTTTTATCCAGCAAACAGATGGGTGAAGGCCGCTTCCTATTTGGTTCTTAGATTATCATTATTACACGCCCATAACGATGGTGAAAATAAATTATTTATATAGTATGTAAACTTTCCACGGATGGACTTTTACAATAGGACATATGGATCAAAAACTTAAATGTTTAAGAAAGTCGTGTATGGCAAGTGCTTTTGCATCTTAAAAAACCAGATTTCGCGTTTAGAAATTGTATTACTCGGACTTAAAAACAATACAAGAATGTGAAAATGGACCAGGACAAAACTACCTTTGTTTTTAATTATTTAGCAAAATATTAAATAAAGAAGGTTTTAAGAGTTGAATAAGGATCCCATATCTAAAATTTCACATAAAACAGTTAGTGTCATATTTTAAACCATGTTTTACACCTTTTCATTATAACTTTAGTTTTAAACCAATAATAGTTATTTATTAGATAAAGTGTGAGGACATATAAGTCACGCAAGAAAAGTTTAACTCGAGCCCGAAGGGCTGAGAGAGAGGTAATTTCTCTTAAGTGACTTATATGTAATAACCACGTGTTAACAATATATTTTATCCAACACTGTTCGTATAAAATCGTTTTTAATATCGAAAATAATTTGAAAGGGCACTTTAGCTCACTAGTGACTTATAGTAACTAGATAACTAGACTTTTTATAACCACTCAAATAAATTTTGTCAATGCATATTATGTAGATATTATATGTAAAAGTGAGTTGGAAATAAATATATTTTTTATTGTGGTAACTAGTAACTGACTTTGAATAACCAATGAAATTGAAAAGGAATTTATACTGTCTAAGGTATTATTTTACAAAAGTAAGTACATACAGTTTTTAAAATTGAGTAATAAATGTCATAGTTATGACAAGTATAATTGACTATAAAAATAAAGGCTAGATTATTGTGTAAAAAAGTGTAAAATATTATTAATAATATGATCAACAACATTACAACAAGATGTTTATTTTATGTGAAATTTAAATTATCGGATCCTCATTTAATTCTAAAAACCTTTTTTATTTGATATTTTGTTTAATTAGTTAAAATAATGGTAGCGTTGTCTTGTTCCATTTTTACATTTTAGTAGTTTTTGAAGTACCTGTACAAAACAAAACAAATTTCTGAAAGTGGATCTTGTTTTTTAAGAAGCAAAATCAGTTGCCATACACGACTTTCTTGAACATTTAAATTTTTGGTCCATTTGTCCTATTGTAAAGTCCATCCTTGGACATAATGTATTTTAGTATTAGTATAGTATTTTCTGTGTAGGAATCTTAAAAAAATATTATATAAATATTCTTTTAAGTATTGTTCTAGTTTTTTTTTAACGTTGTGTTTTGTATACAAATATATCTCACCGAATCCAATCGTTGGTACCATTTAAAAATTCCAAAAATAATTAAATAAGTCAAATATGTGCCATCCTAGAAGAAAACTAAAATTATATCTGCAATCTGCATAAAAAGTTGCTGTAGAAATGTTTTTATAGAATTAAAAATATTTAAAAATAAAAAAGTTATAGAGGATTAAAAAAGAAAACGCAAAAATTAGGAAACACGCTGTAGCGAGTAAACGACGCAAGATAGCGAATTGCGGTTTTCACTAGTAAATTTGGCTTAAAATTTAAGCCTCGCAAATGAGGGTAATTTTTTTGTAAAACATACAGAAACATGAGTTTCCTATTAAAAGCGTCGAATTTGGCCCACCCTGTACAGAAGGAAAACCCTTATTTAATACTGCAGTAAGGTAACAAAGGATTCAATTTAATTTACATAATGCTTTTTTAAAATACCTTTCTTGTAGTAAGTAAACAAAAAAACTTACGTCGAAACTTTCTTAGCTTCTTTTGAATCGTTTATCATTCGCTCCACCGAGGCGAAATATTTTGTCCACCAATCCTTACTTCCTTCCTCGTCATCAAATTCGTCCTCTACACTTGGTTTCCTCTTTTATTCGTGTCAGTTTTCGCTTTTTTCGTTGATTCTTGTGTTCCGTATCCTGTAACAATGAAAGCTTTTTAAATTGTTTCCAGGTAAAGTATTAGCCATTAAAATTAGGTGCTTTCGTCAAAAACTTTTTAAACCCTTTTGAGAGAGCACTATGATATTTCTAAGTCATATTTTGCTTGCTGTTGTTGCAGTTTCTATCGTATTTTTTAAATATTAAAAAATCTAATGCAATAAAAAATAAAAATACAGGGTGATTAAAAAATCGATCACGAAGCTTAAGGGTGATGCTATTTGACAAAATAAGGGTAGAGCTTTATATATTTTTTTTCAAAATGTCATTCATTTTCGAGTTACAAGCCGTCAAAGTTCAATTTTTATTTTGGTTTTTTGCAATATTGCATTTATTTTTTAACCAATCCAGTTGATATTTGGCACACAAATCGAGCTTTGCAAATTCTGTAGTTTAAGACTCTTTTTAAATACCGACAGAGGGAACTTTACCTTAAAAACTTAAATTTTATTTACATCATAACTTTTTATTTTGACAGATATCGCAAGCTAGGGCTATTTTATTGACAATCAAAAACTTAAAAATAAGGTACTCTTTACTGTTGATAAACCTCACGTGCTTAGGACACCAATAGACAACAAGGTTTTATCAAAATCAAATTACCTACATAAATACAGGGTCTCCAGTAACTCAACCGACAAACTTAACCAAACGGGTCTACAACTGAAAATAAGAAAAAAACTTCATATAAACAGATGTCCTAAACGTCCTAGTTTTTGAACTACGGAGTGTTAAAAATTTAAAAAAAAGATTTGAGAGAGAAAGACGTGTAGGACATATGTTTATAGAAAGCTTTTTTTCTTATTTTCTGTTGTAGAATCGCCCCTGTAAAGTTTTCGGTTGAGTTACTGGACACCCTGTATGTATGTAGGTAATTTGATTAAAATTGATAAAAACTTTGTTGTCTATTGGTGCCTAAACGGTGAGGTTTATCAACTTTAATAAAGAGTACCTTATTTTTTAAGTTTTTGATTGTCAATAAAATGGCGCCCCCAGCTTTGCGATATCTGTCAAAATAAAAAAGTTATAATCTAAATAAATTTTAAGTTTTAGCTCTGGCGGTATTTAAAAAAAGTACTTTTGTCTTAAAATTTTAGAATCTGCAAAGCTCGATATGTGTGCCAAATATCAACTGGATTGGTTAAAAAATAAATGCAATACGGCGTAAAAACCAAAATAAAAATTGAACCTTGACGGCTTGTAACTCGAAACTAAATGACATTTTGAAAAAAAAAATTATATGAAGCTCTACTCCTTATTTTGTCAAGTAGAATCACGGAATCGGACCTTTGCTTACATAATTTTTATTTTTTTCATAAAATTGGCTCAAGAATACGCCCTTAAATTTTCTTTTTCTTTTTTTTTTATCTTTGGACAAACCATGAAAGCTAAAAGCCTAAATAATAAAGTACCGTGGGTGTCTTAAGTGAGATAAGAGGAGTTTGTTGACACGGAACTTAAATATTTGGAAATTTAGGGGAAAGGAAAGACCTCCGCGAGCAGCAGGTTTTACATTTTAGAAACTCTAGGGATAAAAACAACGAACAAAGTGGGAAGTTCGGGGCTATCCAGTTGGACCGTATAGGGATGCATACGCGCGGCACCACGAGTTTCTCGGTTGGGAACCGTGAAAGGAAGAACTATACTGGACAATTTTTCAGAGCAGGAGCCATGGAAGTACCTATAACCGCAATTAAGAATACGCCCTTAAATTTTCTTACCGCAATTAGGAAATACCCTGTATAATGTTTGTCGCAACGCTGACTGTTAATCGTTATTTGTTTTGTTTAGGTTAGATGTTACCCAATATTTTTTCTGAAATTTATTGCCTTGCTTTTAATGGTGATTGCTTCGCACAAAACAAAATTTGGGTAATTAATATACATGTTATAAATTCTTTTGGATTTAACTTCAACTTCGTATAACTTCTGAAAGAGTGACTATTTAAAAATGTTAAGAGACCTTTTTGTAGCGCATTTGATTTCCTTATAAAATCCATATTTGGTTTATTTAAATATTAACATTTGAAGTAGTAACAAAAACCAAATCGGAGATACAAAATTGAAAAAATAGTTCAATGTTCAAAGCCCAGTTAAATAAAAACGGCTTATTTAACGACAATTTAATGCATCCAAAAACACAATCATGTTCCTTGTCACAAAAAAATCATCAAACACTCACCCTTTGCTTATGAGTAGCCAGGTTTTGCAGAGCGGGGACACATTTAACCAAATAACCCTAACTGGCATAAACACATTGTTTCTATAGCCACCGCGGCGTCAAACAAGCTTGGATTTCTTTTCCGAGCCAAAAAGTATTTTTCCCCTTCCAATTTAAACACTTTGTATGTGTCCCAAATTCGACTCTCTTTGGAATATTGTTCATGTCTGGGAATGGCATCTCCTACAACCCTCAGCATTCTTGATGCCATTCAAAGAAGGGCTGTTCGTCTTAATGATCCTTTACTTACTCAAAGACTTCCTTCTCTTGTCCATCGTCGAGCTGTGGGAGATCTATCGCTCTTCTATAGATATTTACGGCTTCTGCTCCGACGAATTATCCAGTATAGTCCCTCCTCTTGCAGCTCCCAACAGAGAAACTCGTGGTGCCGCACGTATGCATCCCTATACGGTCCAATTGGACAGGCCCCGAACATCCCATTTTGTTCGTTCTTTTATCCCTAGAGTTTCTAGACTGTGGAACCGACTGCTAGCGGAGGTCTTTCCTACACCTCCAAATCTTCAAGTATTTAAGTCCCGTGTCAACAAACTCCCTCTTACCTCGCTTAAGACACCCACGGTAACATTAGTATTTAGGCTTTCAGCCTTCGTGGATTGTCCAAAGATTAAAAAAAGTAACAGAAAAGCTCTTTATTGGAAATTTAATTTTCTTTAAGAATGTGTGCTGGTAAAATTTTTAGGGAGATAGAAGATTGTTGTTAAAAATATTACTGCGAATATTAATAATAATATTAAGGGCTTAAACCTTCAAGATATACTTTTTGTAACATTGAACAATATTTTAGAGTTATTTAAAAAAAAGATTTGGCTTAGTCTAATGTTTATGTTATAAATAAAGCCAGCAAAACAATCTAAAAAATATCTACAAACTACAAGATGGCTCTCTCCAAAAACATAAACGATTAAATTACTACTTTATAATTCATTATGTCCGCAGAATCAAAATGCTTGAATGGAATGCCTAATAGGGCAATGGGGCATTAATATTTCAGGACTAATTAGTAACTGTGCGAGGTTCTCCGTCGCTTGGGTTTTGGAAAATTAATTTAAGTTATGAAGCCGAAGGAGCTGTATAGAGCTAATTTAAGTTTTACTACAAGGATAAAAAAATAATCTTGACTTATTTTATCAAAAACGAATAAGTAATTCAATGATAAATATTACGACAGACATTCTATCAACAACTTTTATTATCTGACAATTCTACCAGTAAAAAACTCATAACAATACATTATACAGTATACTAAAAATAAATCGTTATCTGGATTGCTTCTAAAACACCCCCGCTCAATGCAGATTATGTCTCCAAACCCATCATTATTCTGAAGTGCTGTAGCTTCATACACTGCAACGGTTTTGTCAATATGTCTGCAATCATATTTTCTGTAGGACAATATTCAAATTTTATTCTTCCACTTAGTTTCATTTCTTTAGCATAAAAATATTTTGTTTCGATATGTTTTGTTCTGTTGCTATTTTTCTTGAATCAAGCATTGCCAAGCAACTTTGATTATCTTCATAAAGGATTGTAGCAATTATACATATGTTAAAGTCGCTAAATAATTTCTTTAGCCATTCAGCTTCTTGACAAGCCTCTGAAAATGCTACCAATTCCGCTTCTGTTGATGAAAGGGAAACACATTCTTGTTTCTTGCTTTTCCAACTAATCAAACTTCCTTTATATAAAAATAGGTACCCTGTATTGGACTTTCGATCTATTCTGTCACCACCCCAGTCTGCATCTACAAATCCTTTTAGTACTTCTTCAGTTAAGGAATAGTTATGCTACAACTTTGGCGTAACCGGTATTATTTGCTGTTAGTAATACCAGAGTTTATTAACTAAAAGAATAGTTAATGAACTCGACGACATGGCTCCGAACAGGCTCCTCCTACCCCCGCCTTTCCTTTGACGACTTGCTGGCTAAAACAAAGCCTGTTATCCTTTTCTATACTGTTCTTTGCATGGTACACGGTGGCTTGACCTCGCCGGCACTGTTTGAAAGGTGCTTGTAAACGCGCCGCTAGAAAGTGCATTAACTATTCTTTTAGTTGATAAACTCTGGTAATACATCCTACAGGTTGATTAATAGTTTTGGAAAAATAATAATAGTTTCTAGTCGCCCTGTATGATGTGTTTTTAAAAGGAAGTAATAATTAGAGTAATTTGTAAATAAACTATACCCTTACTCATTTCTTACAATAACGTAATAAGAAATTTAATTACTCCCTTTTAATAGCACATCATACAGGGCGATTAGGAAATATTAATTTCTTTCAAAAACTTTTAATTACCCTGTAGAATGTATTGTTACCAGCAAATACCAACAGTTAAGCCACAGTTATAGCTTTACCTTTTTTTAACATTTTCTCTTTTTAATTGTCATGATAACTTAATTATTAAGTGCGATAGAGCCATTTAAATTAAAACGAGTAAAATTGAAAGGTTAAAATTTTAAGATTACTTCTGGGCGCCATCTTTGAAAAAATTAAATGGAAAAGGGGTCCTGTCACAGCCTTCTTAAACTTCTGAGCCGTGAAATAAGAAAGGCAACGTTGCAAACAACACTGTACAGTAGGAATATTGAAATGAGCTCCTAATAGATTAGATGCTAAATATTATAAATTTTTTAAATGTTTTAAACAAAATATTAGTATTAATCTTTTTAGGATGTTTTAGATAACATATAGTTATAATTTTAAATACTATAGTTGCCCTTAAAAGCAATAATGTGTCTGTAAAACTTACCAGGAACTTTTCTGCCTTATACAAATTTGTTGGTAAAGATTTAAACATTTTAAGTTGTTAGAATTTTTCTACCACTCTTTATGCATTTTTTTGCAAACAGACCATTGAAGCTTTTAAATTTACCTAAACATTTATTATTTAGTAATATTTGCAATACTTACCAGTATATTTATGCGCATTAGTTTATATAGTCCTTAGGATATTGCTTGGGGTAAATAATTGTTTTTGGTGCACTTATACACACTATTGATATCAAATAAAACCAATTTTTTAAAAACACACTTAGTTAATTATTTCCCTGTAAAATATATTTGTCCATATACCGTATAGGTACTACTTTTACTTAAAAAACACTTATCCGATCAATAGCGCACAACCAGGCTTTTCTAATTTCATCGTATTTGGGGAAATTAAATGTTGTTTGATAACCCTCTGTTTTAATATAAATGTGGTAATTTGTTTTGCAGCCCGAAACGCAACACGTTCGTGGCATAATGTACGCCGTACGCATCAACTATACGCACACATTTAAACGTAAAAACAACGATTGACATATTGGCACTGGTCCTATTTTTTAAATATAACAATGAATTACTTATTTTTTCTTTATATAATAAATATACGATACGATTTAACTTTTAAAAGAGAAAAAAACCTTTAAGCAATCGTTTAAACTTGATTCTGTTTACTTCCAACCTTTACTTGACATTCCTACTGTGCTGTGTTGCCAGATTTCCTCCTTTACGGCTCAAAAGTTTAAGAAGGCTGTGGTCCTGTGCATATCATACTGAAGCCTATGACGAGAACTGTATAACCCAGGAAATATAAAGTCAATATCTCCACCTATTACAAAATGGTGGTACATTTAATAATTTAATAAATACCTCATTTGAATGGCCGTATATTTCTACGTCTCAACTTTTTACCCTCAAAAATAGGACCTAAAAATATTTGCAGGTAAATTTTTAAAACAAGCTATATATCCTTCCTTTGTCATTATTTGCTGCCAGAATGAAAAGGTGATTTTTAATTGCATTATACCTAAACTTGAACACACAGCGATCATATAGCATACTCTGAGCTCAACCATGGTGTAACATAGGTTTAACCATATTATGGTAAGTACGGTGCAGACTGGATAGTGAATATTCCTTATAAAATGTTTATTAACCATTAGGTGTATTCTATTTGCAAAAAACGGCTGACCAATTGTTACTTAGGACCTACTTCGTCGAAGACAAAAAGATTTTACCATGATATGCTGCGGGTTATTTACGGTTAGTAATAAAAACTTTCTGGAAACGCTACCGAACCTAAGGTTTGTAGGGCAATTATTATTTAGATATAATGACTCTCCCCCTAAATCAAATATTTTATAAAATATTTTTTTGTCGATTCATTTATTGAGACAGGAAGTTTTAAAACAAATAAGAAAAATTTTGGGAGATGATTCCTTATGAAATTTGGTTAAACTCGTGAAAAAAAAAAAAACAAAAAGGGGGATTTGCTTTTTAAACTTGCATTTCTGGAAAATGGATGTAAATCAGTAAATCAGGTTTCTATTAAGGCCTATATCCCATATGGTACAGTGTGTCCCAGGATAGGGGTTACAAGAGAACAAATAGACCAAACATTTTGGAATTTTTAAACTTTCTTTTGGGAAAAGTCATGATCCACAACTGAGTAGATACAAAAATTTTACTCTGATTGGTAATATACAGGACGAGTAAAAACTAAAAATATAAAAAGAATGACCAAGAGTAAAGTACCTTTATTTTTAAAAATAGAACAAAATTGTATGAGTAATGTCAAAATTTAAAATGGAAGAATTTAAGTAAAAGAAATAATTGGTTAATTTTTTTACATTATGCATTCAAATGTTTTTGAAATACTTGGCTTAAAGCAGTAAGTTACAAGAAAAAAATAATAATATTATTCAATTTTCTTTTAATTTTGCTTCACTCTTGCCCATTATTTAAGTTAAAAATTGACGATTACATTTTTTTATTGAGGGAAGGAAAGAAACGAACTTTTGTATTTCGTTGCAAATCTTTAATAAAATCTAAAACGCGTTTATTAAAGATTTGCACAAAAATACAAAAATTTAATTTCTTTCCTCTACATTCTTACGTGCACACAGCCACACCAATTTCATTTTTTATTCGTATGCTTTTAACTTTCAATTTTAACATAAAATTAAATTCTTTACAACATTCACTTATACAATTTTGTTCTATTTTTATACATAAAGTAAACTGCTGCTCAATTCAACTGCAACTGGAAATTTTTTGGTAAATTTCAAATCGTTATTACTCTTAAATAAAATGCAATAGCAAAATGCGGCTTTTACCGTTTTGTATGATACCTTTTGAAAAAAAAGTGGCACATTTCATTTTGTGTAAATTTTTCTCTTGTTTTTATTCTACAGGGTGTAATAAAAAGTCCGTTATTTTACAAAAACTTTGTCAAGAGCGACATTCTACAAAAAAATAGCTCTTTGTTTTTTTAATTATAGTGTTATTTAGTAGATCATTTTAAAAAAACAAGTTTCTAAGATTTTGGATATCTGCTCCCAATCATGTTTATAATTTTTTTCAACAAATTGATTTTTTTCATATTGTACACCCTGTGTTTAGTTAGTTTATCAAAGCTAATAATTTTCTCAGATAATTTTAAATGTACATAAGTACCACTTTTAAAACTGTATTAGAATTTTATTTCTAGAATTATCTGAAAAGATTGATCCGCTGTGATAAACTGTTAAATTCTGGGGACAATATGAAAAGAAAATCAATTTGTTAAAAAAAAATTATAACATGAAAATGAAGCAGATATCAAAATTCTGACAAACTTGTTTTCAAGAGTGGTCTACTGAATAACACTATACAATTAAAAATTAAAATTTTTTTGTAGAATGTCGCTCTTGAGAAAATTTTGTAAAAAGCGGACTTTCCGTACACCCTGTGGGGTAAAAACTGAGAAAGTTACATAAAGAGTAAAATGACCATTTTTTTCAAGAAATATCATACAAAACGGTAAAAATGCATTCTGCCATTGTTTGTCTAAGCTAATAACGATTTGAAGGCCAAATGTCCAGTTGCGTTAATTGACGCACAGCTTAGTTAGCTCCCTGGACATTTTTCATATTTTAAGTTATACTTTCAGCCCTGTACATATTACTAATTGGATTAAAATTTTGTATTTATTAGTACCATGCGACCAGTTTTCACAAAATATCGTTTCAAAATTTAAAACTTTTGGTCTATTTGTCCTCTTGTTATACCTTATCCTGGGACACACTGTATATTTGGTGTGGGTTAAAGAACTAAATTTTCAGATACAATAATTTTAAAAATATTATCTACACCAGTGATAAGAAAGATATAAGACAAAAATGAAAAAGTATTGATTTTATATCTTAAAAACAAAAGGGTATTGTATATTTAATTCTTTTTATTAAATAAAACGTTAACTCATGCAATGAAATAAAATACTTACCAATAGAAATAGAAATATCTTTGGGCAATAATGGACTTTTCTCTTTTTCACATCCCAGAAACATTCAGAAATCCCTGGAAGGAGATACCTGATTGGCCACTACCAACCCCCATCCACAGCCTTCAAATGACTTAGTGATTTTTTCTTTCTTCGGTTTCTCTATCTTTCTTAGTGATCGATTGTGTACATGTATTTATGGATTGAGTTAATTATATGGGTTCCAACCAGTGTATACCTGCGAAAATAAGTTTGGTTATTAATTTTTTGTTTTTAATTTAAAGTCCCAAATCAGGGGTTACCAACTGGAGGATCACGGTCCGAATCCAAACCGCCAACCTAGTTTGGGCTGACCTTAATGAGTACCAATGACATAACGTAATGGACTGGCCCTTGCGATCGCTTATTGATGCCAGAGCAGTGCGAGAGAAATGGAGCTAATTATGGCAAAAACGTGCATTTATATTCGTTTACCGTTAGAAAGCAGTTGAATTTTAAAGTGATTTCTTGTGTTCTAAAGTTAATTGTAATTGAAATTTTGACTACACTTGTCGTTCAATATGGTTCACTCATGTACAGCTATAAATTGCACTGCAAAGTGGATAAAAGGCGACACTACGAGAATTCCACTATGGTAGGCGCCACAAAAAGGCACATTGTTTAGATAATGTTTTCATTGTTATGTTTAAGTAGATAAAATATATTATTTATTATTTACTGGTGTTATAAGTTCAATAAAAATCGGATATACTAAAAAACACTTTTTCAAAAACTCTAAAAATTTTTGTTTAATTCATTATTTTTTATAGCTATTTTAACACAAAATATACGTCTAAATCATAAAAACTACATTAGACAAAGGATAAACGAATGTTTTTTAATATATAAAAAAAATATTTTAATTTAAGATGGAAGTAAGAGGCATCTAATAAAAACACCCAAGAATAGTAACAAAAATAACTCTACAAAGAGTTATATAGTTGAAAAATATGTATATAATGTACTAAAAATTCATTGACTAATTTATAAAAAGTCGAAAAAGTTTAACAAGTAAGCACAATGTCCTGAAAATATACTTTAAACCCCATATTCCCATTTCAATTCCATTACTTGTCGGGCTTTCTTGCCGTAATTAGCTCCATCTCTCTCTCGGACCTCTCTCTCTTTCGTTGGCCGCAAATAAATTCACAGCAGCAATACGTCGGGGCCGGTCCATTATGTCATGTCATTGGTGAGTACGCAATTTCATTTTTTCCTTTTCCGGGCTGTCTTTGCTATACTCACAAGATCGTCAGACATCGAGGTGTGAGGCGACTGAAGGCGAGCGGCGGTGAGTGCGAGGAGTGGGTACGCGCCATCACCGACCACTTCCGGCCCAGGGTTTTTTTCCGGAACGTGACGGTCATGTTATTTGACAAAAAGACCCCTAATGGAAGTAGTTGATGACCTCTGCCCTTAATTATAATATAAATTTCCAAAATATACTTTGAATAAACATATTTAAATGTAAAATACCTATATTACTAATAACTTGTGTGATGCCGAGTGGTGCTTTAACATGACTTCTTTCAAGTATATAAAACCGCGTAAACCTGACTAAAATCAGCTTGAAAATAAAAATGGTAGACTTTTTATTTTTATTGGCATTGACAACTCGATAAATTGACAGGAAACCTAAGTGCTTTTTGTTTCAAGCAATATTATTTTGGAAAAATGAAATTTATTTATTGATCCCGAAAATCCCGGAATTTTGGGAATTTAATCCCAAAGATTTCGATATTGTAAAAGGGGCGGGATCTTTAGGATCTCGGGCCCCGAGATCTCGGGATTTTATTTCCTAAGTGTAGTACATAAATACAGTCAAAAAACGTCTTTTATTGTTATGATTTTTCTAGTCAAAACTGGTTGACTTTAAATAAATAAACACCATTTTCTCGAATTTATCATTATTTATAAATATTTATTTTTCTTTTTTCCGACCTGAGTCTATACTTTATTACTTACCTTCCAAAACTACGACAGTCTACTGCTCTGATTGTAAGAGGCGGTCTATAAAGCTCTTGTTCTGGTAGATCTAGTTCCAAAATTTAACAGGAGTTGAAAAGTTGGGATTTTTTCTGAAACATTAAAGGAATCCCTGTATTTCAGTTTTATATTTTATAAGCGTAAATAATAGAGTAGAGTAGAGTAGAGTAGAGTAGAGTAGAGTAAAGTAAAGTAAAGTAAAGTAAAGTAAAGTAAAGTAAAGTAAAAAAGTAAAGTAAAAGTAAAGTAAAGTAAAGTAAAGTAAAGTAAAGTAAAGTAAAGTAAAATAAAATAAAATAAAATAAAATAAAATACTTACATAAAATAAAATAAAATAAAATAAAAATAAATAAAATAAAATAAAATAAAGGATTATTTTTAATGGCACGTCATCAGGGAACTTTTTTTTCATGCGAAAATATGTAGCCGCTACATTATTGCTATCACACAAAATCTTACCTTGAATTTGGTATGATACTCGAATACAAAATATGCCCAGCACATTCTATGTCGACTCTTGGTTTATCGACAGTCAATAAGTGAATTCTTTTCAAATCCCTTAATCCCCAAAAAGGACCTCGATACGATAACGAGCTAACGTTGGTCTAATGCCCCTGGGAACTGGTAATAAGGGGCCGATGTCTTTTGTGTCTGTGTCCTGAAAAAAACAAAAAATAACAACAGGGAAGGTTAAATTTTTCTTTAAGCATCAAGTTTTCTTTTTATTTTTCTTTTGTTAAGATAATAAAAACCATATTTCCTATGCTGCTGTTGTGTGATCCCATTATAATTTTATGAAAAACACTGGCTAAAACGACCGCTGGCGGTGTTGCTCAATTTAAAAAACGCCGTTCGGCGGTTTTGCTTATAAAAACTATTGAAAACCGCTGAATAATAGTAAACTTTATCTAACTTTATTAATATATTTTATAATATTTTTATTATTAATCAACAAACAAAAATGAAACTGGGAGACATGTTTGACAGCTACGAAGATTTTGTCGAAGCTCTTCATAAGTTAAAAAATATACAGGGTGTTATTTAATAAGTGTCCGATATTTCAGAGAGTGATTTTTCAAGTATTTTTAAGGTAAAAAGTTTCTATGAACGTGTGGTCTAAGATGCTTCGCTTTCAAGATACAGGGTGTCAAAGTTTTATTTTTATTTATGTTTTTTCTGCATAATTTCCTAAATAATGCCGATTTCCAAACGAAAATTGGTACCTGGGGGTTTTTTGACATGAGAAATTTGAATTTGTTCTTAATTTAGCTCTTACTTGTAGAGGGCGCTAGCCACATGTATATTCTCACTTTCAAAGGCTCATGACTTTTTGTACAACCATGTATTTACATTTTTGTTAAAAGAAATGTATTCCTTAGTCATTTTTACGTAAAAGGTATTCTTATTAGATGACGCTAGGAGCAACCGTTTTCGAAATATTTTAGTTTAAAATAATTGATGCATACGCTTAGTAATAAATATGCTAAGTAAAGACCGCCGAAAATGACGGTTTTATCAAGTAGCCTAGTCAATGCATTTTGTTTGTGTTGTCATGTAAAAATTCAGACATAATACAATTTTGACGTACTTTGACGTACAGTTGAGTAGTAGGTAATAAATATTAGTGAGTTTTTTTAAAATGGTAAATTTTACCAATGCTGAGTATGCTGACATGCATTTTACATACGGACTTGCTAATGGAAATGCTTATGAAGCTAAACGTTTGTATCAGGAGCGTTATCCGAATCGCATAGTTCCAACTCCAAAAACTTTTTCACGAATCCACGGTCGGTTAAGAGAAACAGGAACATTTGAGAAAGCTAGTCACCTGTCAGGTGCAGTTCGAACGGTAAGAACCCCTGATATCGAAGATGCAGTCCTTAATATGGTAGAAGAACAGCCGGATACAAGCACCAGGAAAGTAGCGTTTACGTTAAATATTTCTCATTTTCTGGTATGGAAAATTTTAGTGGATAATTTATTATATCCCTATCATGTTTAAAGAGTTCAGGCACTGCTACCTCGTGACTTTCCCTTACGTATAAATTTCTGTCGTTGGTTTCTCCAATGCCTTATTCAAAACCCTTTGTTTCAAAACCTTATCCTGTTTACCGACGAAGCAAATTTCTCACGTAACGCTATACGTAATTTTCATAATAATCATATGTGGTCAAATGAAAACCCACATGCAATACAGGAATCACATTTTCAAGAACAGTTCTCTGTTAACGTGTGGGCAGGAACCCTGGGAGATAATTTGATAGGTCCATTTTTCCTTCCGGGAAGATTAAATGGCGAGATATATCGTCGTTTTCTTGAAGAGAATTTGCCTATTTTACTGGAAAATGTGCCACTTAGACTAAGAAATGAGATGTGGTTTATGCCTGACGGTGCCCCTGCACATTTTAGCATCCAAGCGCGAGAGTTTTTAAATCAAAATTTCAATAATCGTTGGATAGGTAGGGGAGGGACTCAACCATGGCCTCCTAGGTCGCCAGACCTTAATAGTTTGGATTATTTCCTTTGGGGACATCTAAAAACATTAGTTTACCAAACACCTATTCAAAATGAAGAAGAACTGAGAAATCGAATAATGGACTCTTGTAGAACGATTGAAAATACTCCAGGAATTTTCCAGAGGGTACGCGAATCAATGAGGAGAAGATTGGATGCGTGCCTACAGGCAGGGGGTGGGCATTTCCAACATTTATTGTGATTTTGATCTGGTTTTTCATCCTGTTTTTATTTAGTGTTCGTCTGTTATTTTTTTTTAATATTTCATGTTGATTAAAAAAAGTTAATTTACAAAATTGTTTCATTTTTTTCAAAACACATGCATCGATTTCAAACCAAACCAAACCAAACCAAAATATTTCGAAAACGATTGCTCCTAGCGTCATCTAATAAGAGTACCTTTTTTACGTAAAATGACTAAGGAATCCATTTCTTTTAACAAAAATGTAAATACAGGGTTGTACAAAAAGTCATGAGCCTTTGAAAGTGAGAATATACATGTGGCTAGCGCCCTCTACAAGTAAGAGCTAAATTAAGAACAAATTCAAATTTCTCATGTCAAAAAACCCCAGGTACCAATTTTCGTTTGGAAATCGGCATTATTTAGGAAATTATGCAGAAAAAACATAAATAAAAATAAAACTTTGACACCCTGTATCTTGAAAGCGAAGCATCTTAGACCACACGTTCATAGGAACTTTTACCTTAAAAATACTTGAAAAATCACTCTCTGAAATATCGGACACTTATTAAATAACACCCTGTATATGTACATCTTTAGGAAAAGAAAAACGCGAAGTAGTTTAGCAGCAAGAAAACAAAACTGATCGTTTCATAGAACTAAAACTAAAGTATTACAAATTAAAGTATGCATGTATTGAGGGAGAACAAACTTTAAAATTCTCAGGGAAAGGATAAAAAAGTTACAAGATAAATGATTCATAGCCACGGCTTATTTCTTTAAGGCAAAAATTATCAGAATATACAGATGCGAAAGTGCGGCAAATTACGCTTACTTGTTTCTATGACCTTGAGAAAGAATAAATGGAACATCTGCACCAATGTATGGATCGTAATATTTTTAATTTGTAAAGGTTAAACCGCACCAAGGCGCTAAGGAGAGATAGAATTTTATAGTAATTAATTATGCAGCTTTTTTATGTGGGAGAAACGGGACAAAGGAATAATACACTAATTGGGAATTTAAATATTTCTTTATTAAAAAATATTACAAACTTAAAATTTTACCCATTCTTTGAACGGTAAAATATTGTTAGTAGATGTCACGTTTGGATCAACCTGTAATAAAATGTCTATACCTGGTTGCACAAAACATTTTTAAAAACGATTAAAGTAATGGGGGTTTAGAATATTTAACGAAAAGCCATTTAAAAAAAAACCTTGCCTAAAAACTGCTTATTAAATTAATTAATGGTATTTCGTTTTTAGCTTAATTGTGTATTAAAAAGTTTTGTGTAACTGGGGATTGAAACAGAATAATTGAAAGCCGAGTAACACAAGTTTCTAAAGAAACCCCGACGCAATCTTTTAAAGCAATACAGATGTTGCCTAAGTAATAACCAAACCTAATTGATTTGTGTTTTTATTTGGAAGTATGTATTTTTTTAAATACTGAAAAACACCTTATTCTTTAAATTTGAAATATAGCCTTTTAAATGGCAGTGCGGCTATAAATAAAAAAATATTTCCTGTGTTTAGGCACATACTGATTAATATCAGTAACTTTAGTAACATATCTAAGTAATTTGTAAAAGCTTTGTATTTATGTTAAATAGTCTTAAAATAGTGGTCCTTTGGGAATCTAAAAAGTGATCCGCTCCCGGTGATGGACAGAATAAATATACACATTTATATCCCATATTAAACGGTAAAAAATTTAACAAGACACTATACTAACACTTTAATAATAAAAAACATAAAAGTTCAACTAAACACAATTAACTAACTTATGCTCACGTTCTATACCAACAAAAGTATAGGACTAACTGACACCTAGATGAGCATTAGGTCACGTACTAAATCGTGGGGTGTATATCCACCACGCAGTGGGAGGGACGATAGTGGTGAGAGATTTCAACGAACACGCTTAGTTTCGCATCTGGGTATTCTGATATTTTGTGATTAAGGTTTAAAAAAATGCATTTAAGTTAACGTAAGGATAAATACAATAGTGGTTTTATGTGCCTGTCCCTCATCTCGCTACTACTCCAATTTGTTTTTCCACAATATTAACTGAACTATAATATTAAATAATAGAATCACAAAAACCTAACGCCTACGGCACCCAAAATAAATAAATATTATGGTTTGATTAACTATTTTTCGGCGGTTTTGGAAAAAGCAGATTTTTCAAAAGCAAAGTATACGAGTTTTTAAAAATATTATATTATAAAAATTTAATATAAGTAATTTTCGATAACATCAAAATAAGTTTTATCAAATATTTTAATACTCCTGTAAAATAAATCAAGTCGTTTAAAATGATTTTTTAAATACATTTTCTAAATTAGTTATTGCGTTAAAATAAAAAATTAAAGGTATTTTGATTGTGGAGAAAAATTATGTTTTAAGGTTTTGGGTACCCTGTATACAGAATCAATCAAAAGTTTTATCAAAAATAACCAAATAAAAAACTTTTTTTTAATAAAACATGATTTTTAAAAGAGACTGCCTTGTGTTTCTTGTGTGGTTTAAGAATATGCATTTACGTGTTTTTTTTTCGAAAACGAAGCAACATACAAAAAAGTATAATTATACTGGTTAATCTAAAAAAATTAGTAAAAGCTAGTGGTGAGTGGTGTACTTGTTTTATTACCAATATTCGTTTGGGTGCCAGAAAATGCCAATTGCTCATTCCAGATTAAAGAATATTTTTGTATAATTTTATTTAATATTGTTGTCTTAGAAAAGTGTATAAAACCTTGAAAATTGTAGTACAAATTACCATAATGGAATTATACAATTCAATTAAGAATAAATAAACATTTTGTTACTCCAACCACTTTAAAAATAATTTGGGAGAAAATATTTATAAATATTGTTAAACAAAAAACTAGGGGTGTGCGAATAATTCGAACTTACGAATAATTCGTATCGAATCGAATATTAATATTTGATTCGAAACTCGAATCGAATAATTCGTAAATTCGAATTATTCGAAAGTTCCTGAATAATTCGAAAAAATTTCGAATAATTCGATTTTTTTAATTATTCGACCAATTTGATTTTTTTTCGAATATTCGATTTTTTTCGAATTATTACGAATTATTGTAGTAATCGCGAATTTTTGAGGATATTGAATTTAAGATTTGTTATGCGTGATATTTTAATATAAATTTGACAAATAATAACATTTTATTTCAACCAAAAAATTTAATTAGATAAATTATTATGAAAATTAACTACAAATTATGAAAATTAACTACAAATTCTTGTTCAAAAATAATAAATATGAAACTGAATCTGGTGATAACAAAGTTCGTTTATCAGATACAATATCACCAGCAGTAGAGAACAATTGTTCACTTTCAGCAGAAGTACAAGGTATACCTAAATATCTTCTTGCCATGAGTGACAATCGGGGATATTTATTTTTTCTTGTCGCCACCTAATAAGTGAAATTATTCGAAATTTTTAAAATTATTCGAATTATTCGAAATTGTTCGAATTATTCGTCGAATTTCAAATAATTCGAAAATTCAAATTATTCGATTCGAATTTCAAATAATAATATTTGATTGGATTCGATCGATATTTTTACACCCCTAAAAAACACACTTTTATGAGTGCATACCTTTAAGCTACTGTATCATACAGTTATCCAAGCGTAACTTGTAGAATATATTTTTTAAGCTCATGGTTACCTACTTCTTTTAAAAAAGTGTTCCCCAAAACACCATCTTATCTATTTCGATTTAAAAAAATGTGCTTTGGCTTTAAATACCTAAGTATATAACATAATATTGTTAGCTTAAGCGCCCCAAAGGATATTTTGAGAAAAACATTTTCAGCATTTAATTTAGCATTGATTTTGTTTACGGTTGGTACATCGCTAATAACAAACTGTTCAATTGCCGGCGAATTGCACCTTTTATGCCATTATTAAAAACACTTTCTTTTTATCTCTTGTTTATTTTTTTGTATTTCCTTATTACTAGTAAATGATCTAGAAACTGTCACCTTCCCTCCCAGTTTCTTTCTGTTTTTGGAGACATATTGGGATTTCAAGCACGCATACTAACAAAGGTTCATTCAAAATAAAATGTCTTTTGGCATTTTTAGCACGGTTGAACTAGAAAATGCTTTATTCTTTTTCATTTTACAAATTGAATTTTAGAATTCATTGTAAGGTCCCTAAAGGGAGTACAGCTAAAATATTTTTAGAGTTCTAGCACTTTGTGTTATACCGGATGTCAACTTCCTTGTTTTAAACGGGACACCATGTATATCATTGTTTAGATTTTGAGTAAAATTTAAAATATATTTCTATACCTAACTTCAACCGTTTTTGATTTATTTTAAATTTTATGTTAAAAATGACCTTTGCAGGCCATACAACATAACCATCAATTTTTTTTAAACAAAAGCCTTTAATAAAAATCGGGTTGAGTTCCTTATGATGAAAGGACTTCTTAAGTGATATGTTGACGATTAATAAATACAGGATGGTCAATTATAAACATTAAAAGTTACAGTGACAAAAATCTTAAAAGTATTTCTTTTAAAGTGGAAGCACCTACCTTATCCTATTAGGCAGTAATAGTTTAAGATCCGGCATTAAGAAAATATACCCTCATCTGTTAATTAAATGAAATAATATTTTCTAGGCAGATTTTAATGTAGTGCAGATTTTAATGCAAGTGAACAACATCTGCCAGCATAGGTCTGCTATAATTAATAATAATTAATTAATTAATAGTTAATTTATTTATAATTGTTACCTTTACATGTTAATTGCATAAATCAATGATCAGCGGTGAAATAGCTTAGTTGGTTAGGTAGCAGCCCGATTTTATTCAATTAAATATGGTAAACATAATTTTGCTAATAGACAAGGGAATAAAAATAGAAAAAACATGTTACCCAGTGCGGGATACAAACCCAGAGTGTCGACAAGGCATGCACTGCTAAATGCTGCTACCTAACCAACTAGGCTATTTCACCGCTGATCATTGGTTTATGCAATTAACATGTAAAGGTAACAATTATAAATAAATTAACTATTAATTAATTGATTATTATTAATTGTAGCAGACCTATGCTGGCAGATGTTGTTCACTTGCATTCACTACATTAAAATCTGCCTAGAAAATATTATTTCATTTAATTAACAGATGAGGGTATATTTTCTTAATGCCGGATCTTAGACTATAAAAATAGGGATAAGTTTGTACGAGAACGTCTATTACAAAAATTTATAGTTTTTGAATTATGATTTTATATTTATCTATTCTAACAACGCTGCTAGGTACGGCTAGTGTGTTCGGATAAACTGGAAGTGGCAGAAAACACTTTAGCCCAAAAACAATAAACATTTTTGTAATATAACAATGTACCAAATTTTAATTTGATATTTTAAAAAAATAAAAAAAGGTATAGTTCCTCGAAACACCCGGTATTTAAGGTACATTTTTCTTGGAAAGTACTAAAGAGATTTTTGAAAAATAAATCTGTTAAAGAGATAATTTTAACCCTTTAAGATAAGGATAACTGGATAATGTTTTAATTTGAAATTTTTGACGTTTGTGTTGGTGAGGAAAGGGAATTATCCTAAATAAATACATTTTGACACAAAAACGTGTCCCCCGCAAAACGAATAACATAATTAATTTTAAGAAGAAAATATGTTTATTGTTCATGTTCCAGTGGTTCAGCAACACATATCCTAGAAGTGGCTCGATAAATATGGCCTTAGTGTCAATTTTTACCTTATAAATTGGTATATCCTTTGCCTGGGGTAACACAGGCAAAGATCCTTCCGTGCCACTAGGTAATTCCAGCAGTTCAAACGCTGCTAACAATTCTCCCGCATGATCTACGCCTCTGGTGATCGTAAACCATTCCAGTGACGGCGGAAATTTTGGTTTGGCGTACGGTTCGTCCCGTAATTTAACATGAGGTTTTGCAATTGCTCTGCCTATATATTCGGACTTTCCGACTTTATCCTGGTCGAAAATTTCTATTATTATCGAAAGAGGGTCTTTCTTTATTTCTTCGGAAGAACCTAAAATAAAACAAATGTTTTTTTCCCATTTAATATTAGAGACAAAAGCAGTTTAAAAAATGATCACGTATCCTGACTCGTATCGTAATGCGCTTGCGCAGAAGCGATACGTTAGTTCTAAACCGTTACGTTAAACTTTTCACTAAGGCACACATATCCGTATGGCGATCGGTAAGCGTATCCCGACTTTGGCACGTCGAAATTAGAAAAGAAGAGGATTTACAACCATAAAATTTGATTGAATAATTGACAAATGAGTTAAAAGCTAAAAGTTAGAAACATTAAATCCAAAATTGCATCCATCGTTAAATTAATACGTAATAATGAGCAGTGGAATCACGAAAAAAACCATTGGAAAAAGGCTTTAGGCATCTGTTTGACACCTGTTAGGTTAGGGTACAAACCCTGAACAACATTTATGTAGATGTTTGCATAAAGAATTTTAAATTATCTTACGTAAGTATGCTTTTAATCAGTGCTATTACCCATTTTTTGATCGCCGACGTATTGTCTCTCGTTGGGTATACGAATAAGTATAAGTGTGCATATTTATGTGGTTGCTTTTTGTCTCTAATAACTTTTAGGTTTTACTTAAAAAAATTAAAAAATGAATGAATATAACCTTTAATAGCAAAAACTAGACATAATTTAAAGTGACCAATTGCTTGCCAGTATACAGGGTGGCCATTTAAAAACGAAACATATAGCGTGTCTTCGGAAGTTCTTACTAAATGGAGAACTTTATTATTTTTAACTTCATGAAAAAGTGTCTCTTATAAAGTCTCTTATGGAAAATACATTTCCACAAAAATATTTGAAGGTTGTATGTACAGGGTGGCTTAAAAGTGACTTGTTTCCAGATTAATATAAGGATTATTTTCTAACTACGGTACCAAACTTTAAGGGTGATAACTTTTTAGTGTAAAACATTTTTTTGTATGTGGCTTCGTTTTATAAATATTTAAAAAAAACAGACTTTTAAAAAAATATATTAACGCCCTGTATCTCAGAAACGAAGCATCTCTGGACATATGTTATATAGGAACTTTTCTTCATAAAATGACATAGGAAATCACCCTTCAAAGTTTGGTACTGTAGTTAGGAAATAACCCTTATTTTAATTTGAAAACAAGTCATTTTAAGCCACCCCGTACATCCAACCTTCAAGTATTTTGTGGTAATGTATTTTCTCATCAAGCAGGACTTTTTATAAGGAGACACTTGTTTTTCGTAAAGTTATTAGTTAAAAAGTTTTCCCCGAAGACACGCAGTATCTAATTTAAGGCACTCCAGGTCATTAAAGAGAAAACGCTTGGACACGTCAATTTTTGATTTTAGGGGAATCATTTTTTTGCCAATTTTATCTCCTAAACTGCAACCCTCTAGCAGGGCTGAGACTTACCCCAAAACCTTCAATGAAAAAGAGATCGACCTTATTTTAAAGGTCTCTAAACCCTGATTTTAACTGACAAGTTTAAAGTGTCTGCTGTTATTTCTGTTGATATGACAGCTTATCCAAATTTTAATTTTATTTTTTATTGTATAATATAAAATTACCCATAAAAGCAATTTTTTTTAAGCTAAAGAAATATGATAAAGGTTAAATGATTTTTAAAATGAGATATTAATTAAAGGGTGTGATTCACCCTTACGATTTAGGGGCGAATCACACCCTCGTCAGAAAGATTAATTGATATCTCATTTTAAAAATCGTTTAACTCTTATCATACCCGGTTTAAAATAGCTTGATCTTACAGGTAATTTAATTATATACATAAAAAATAAAAATTAAAAATTTTGATAAGCTGTCATATCAACCAAAATAATAGAAGATACTTTAAACCTGATTTTCTATTTAAGATTTTGGGGTGAGTCTTACCCCGGCTAGAGGTTGGCAGTTCAGAGGGTGAATGTAATAAAAAAATGTTTTCCCTAGAATCTAAAAATGACGTGTCCGAGGGTTTTTTCGTAAATGATCTAAAGTGCCCAAAATTAGCTCTGTTTTTTTTCGAAGGGCATGGCCACGCTTTAAAATAAAATCTGTAACAGAAACTAAAAATGAAACTTACCAAAGAGTAAAATTTCTTCAAATACTAACAATTCGTCCCAAGTTGGACTTAAAGTTTCGTCAATTACTTGGGTTGTTTTGCAAAATTCTCCGGCTATGACTCTGGCAAAGGGGTCGGAGAGTCCAGAAGCGTCGCTGCCTATTAATGATCTAGCTTGATAAATGTGGGCTCTGAGTTGAAAAACCTGAAGAAAAATTAAAATAAAGCCCATACTTATCAAGCCTTTAATACCTCCGCTGGCTTGGCAGGTTCCACAGTCTAAGAAACTCTAGGGATAAAAAAGAACCCGAACGAAATGGGAAGTTCGGGGCCTGTCCAATTGGACCGTATAGGGATGCATACGCGCGGCACCACGAGTTTCTCTGTTGGGAGCTGCAAGAGGGAGGGACTATACTGGATAATTCGTCGGAGCAGAAGCCGTAAAAGTATCTATAGAAGAGCCGATTAAGATCTCCCACAGCTCGACGATGGGCAGCAAGAGATAGGAAGTCTGTGAGCAAGTAACGGATCAATTGGCAAGACGAACAGCCCTATCTTTGAATGGCATCAAGAATTAGCTACGAGGGTTGTAGGGGAATGCCATTCCCCAGACATGAGAACAATATTCCAGAGGGGGTCGAATTTGGGACACATACAAAGTGTATAAATTGGAAGGAGAAAATAGCTTTTTGGCTCGGAAAAGAAATCCAAGCTTTTTTGAAGCCGCGGCGGCTATAGATACAATGTGTTTATGCCAAATGTGACGCCCACAAGGCTAAATGTGCCCCCGCTCTGCAAAACCTGGCCAGAATATCGGTTAACCGGTTTTAAAAAAGCGGTTTTCAAATACCGGTTTTTGATAATCGGTTTTCGAATACCGGTTTGGATAATCGGACCAAAATCAAAAGCGGTTCTTCGAATATCAATTAATAGGTTTATGGTTGATTGCGGTTTATATCTAAAAAATAAAACCGTTCATTTTGTAGAATCGAATATTGGTTGACAGATTATACAGGGTGGTTCATTAACCTAGACAGGCAAATAACCAAAAACGGCGCATTTTAGAAGAAAATGTTTCTAGTAAGAATTGTTTGAAATAAAGGGGCAAATGTTATTCAAAACTTTAATATATCGGGTTCTTGCGATTAAAATCGGTAATGCCAATAGCATGTCGGCAGCACTATATTTGCGGTCATCCAGAAATCCCATGTTGACAGATTTAATACAATTTTTTTCTTTTGTAATATACGTCATGCCAGCTCGCTACTTGCAGTTGTGTTGCACACTAGCAGGTCAAAATTAGACAAAAAAAGCCTTCCGGATAGGATGACTAAAAAGCGAGCTTGCTTTTAGTGGCACGACGTATATAACAAATATGTACTAAAAACTACAACTTACTATAATAATACACTAAATAAAAATTAAAAAATCACCACTTTTCCTTTTCTGTTTTTATTAACCAATAAATAAAAAAAACACCGAAAATAGAATACCAATTTTAAATAAAGAGTAAAAAATAAATTATATATGTATGTGTGGAATTTTTACATCACCTTTTAGAATCTTGCATTTTATTAACAGATAATTATCGAAAAAATTCACAATTAAAATACCAACAGATACAAAAGTATAAATAATAATAAACATAAAGTTATCCTAACATTTCCCCTGTAATTATAAAGAGTACAACAAAAGAAACATTTTAAAAAGATGCTTAATTATTTTAAAGCCTAATTAGGAGCTTGTATTTATTCTGCTCCCCTTCATTAAAATAATTGTACGCCTTGAAGTCCGTTATAACGACTTAATTAGATTTGAATTTAATTAACCTCGTCTTTTGAGCTTTTTGAGATTAACAAACAGGTATTTTATACAGAGTGATGATAAGATAACTTTCAGAAAAGATAACTTTCAGAAATATACTCTTTGCCATCATGATACTGTGAACACCTAGTATAAAATAGTATACATTTTGGGAATTTTAAAAATATACATTTTTGGGAATTTTAAAATAAGTATACATTTAAACTAGGTTACTTAACATTGGAAATTTTGCTAAATAAAGATATACGTGAGGTGTCAAGGTTTTATAAAGTATAAATTAAACAATTTTCTAGGTTACTCTTATAATAATAAAATAAAAACATTAAACAAACTGGGTCGCGTAGAAATGCTGCAAAACAAACACTGGAGAAAATTTAATATTTAAGGGGAGAAAGATATTAAGAGAGACGTTAGATTAGATAAGAAGTACGGTAATGAAGCGAGAAGTCAAGTATAAAAGTTAAGAGTTTTGAGTTAAGCCCCGTACGAGGCTACCCCTAGTGGGGGTATGCCCGTACTAAGTGAAGTTAGTCAAATAAGTTAAAGTTGGTTTTTAAAAAATGCGAAGTTAGTTTTGATGGTCCACCGGTCTCATTGTCCCAAGAGAGATAGTTCCATACGGTACATTTGCTCATAGTGACGTCAAGAGGGTGTTCGAAAAATGCACGGCCAAATTTCAGGAGGTGATTCCTCATTGAAAAATATGAAAAAAAGTTCCTATAAACACGGGTCCGAAAATGCATAGTTTCCAAGATACAGGGTGTTAAACTTTTTAAAAAAATATTTCTTTTGTAATTATCTTGAATACCCTGAAACCGATTTTCTTGAAATTTTTCAGTGTTATTTCTAGTAATAAGGGCCTAAGTTAGGCATAATTAAATTAAAATTATTAAGTCCAGTGGCGTCTCACGGGACATCTTATCGAAAATAATTGTAAAAAATGTACGCCACTGACTTTTTGTAACTTTTTATTTTTTTTAGAATAAGCAACTGAAAATACAACTTTTTTATCTCTTGAAATTTTTTTGTATCTTGCTTCGTTTTCGAGAAAAAAATAAAAACCACTTTATTGCATGTTTCTTGGGACGGAATTTTTGAATTTTGACGATTTACTGAGCAAAAACAGTTAAAGATAGAGCAAAATTAATTTTACTTTCCTATCTTAACTTTTTAAGGACTATCTAATGACATTAAAAAGTGAAGGTCAACTGAAGATTAAAGAAGGTGAATGTTGAACCTAAATGTTGGACACCCTGTATCTTAGAAACTATGCATTTTCGGACCCATGTTTATAGGAACTTTTTTCATATTTTTCAATGAGGAATCACCTCCTAAAATTTGGCCGTGTATTTTTCGAACACCCTTCTAATGTTTAAATAATACACCGATTTTCGTTGAAACACCACTTTATTTCACAAAAATATGAAGAATCAATACAAAAAATGTCGACCGCCGATAATCAGGTCGATTCTCTAACTGCTAACAATATTCACGCCAACCAATATTTTTATCAACGTACGTCTTTAAAACAGTCTATCTTTCATAACAGGCTAACACCGTTGTTTATTTAAAATACTGCTTTGGAAAAATGAAATTCAGGCAACTTGTTTATCCTAAAGACATTAGCTTATCAATGACTCTCTCAGTTGTCGCCGACGGTGACATCACCGATACGGCAGACGTGATACACTTAGAATTAATAAGAGGAAACAATAACAAAGGTTCTTAGATTACTATTCAAATACAGACCACACAATATTATTCTAACACGGCCATCCTGCAAATTGTGCGCCCACGCACAAGTCGCAAAACAACCAAACAGACAAAACAAAAACACAAAACAAAAAAAAATATGTGTATAAAGATAATCAACTATTTAAATTTCAAACTTCAAAAATAATCAACCAGTCAAGGTTCAAACTTTAAAAATAATCAACCAGTTAAGGTTCAAACTTTTTTTCTTTTTTTTTTTTTAAATAATCAACCAGTTAAGGTTCAAACTTTAAAAATAATCAACCAGTTAAGGTTCAAACTTTAAAAATAATCAACCAGTTAAGGTTCAAACTTTAAAAATAATCAACCAGTTAAGGTTCAAACTTTAAAAATAATCAACCAGTTAGGGTTCAAACTTTAAAAATAATCAACCAGTTAAGGTTCAAACTTTAAAAATAATCAACCAGTTAAGGTTCAAACTTTAAAAATAATCAACCAGTTAAGGTTCAAACTTTAAAAATAATCAACCAGTTAAGGTTCAAACTTTAAAAATAATCAACCAGTTAAGGTTCAAACTTTAAAAATAATCAACCAGTTAAGGTTCAAACTTTAAAAATAATCAACCAGTTAAGGTTCAAACTTTAAAAATAATCAACCAGTTAAGGTTCAAACTTTAAAAATAATCAACCAGTTAAGGTTCAAACTTTAAATGAACGTTAGCAGGCTTGACCTCCTTCCGGCCATTTCCTCAAATGTTCATGTGCTGCTGTTTTCGTGACTTTACTTCTCATTATTTGCTCTCTTTAGCTCTTATCTCTCATTATCAAGTAAGTTAATTACACTTCATTTTTATAAGCAAATGGAACACTTCTATGTTTACAAAATATAGGTTGAGCCTTTTCTTTTAGTTGAATTTTTAACTACAGAGTGAGTATAGTTACCTAATTTGTTTATCAGTAAAAACTTCTGCAGGAAATTCGTTAATCAACTCTGTTACCTCATTATTAATGGACACCTCATTAATGAACTCACTTTCACCTCAAATGTCTCCATCCAGTCACGGCCTAGTATGTTTGCAGTGGCACCTCCACTACATAAAATTTTACTGGTTTAGTGACTCCACGATAAATAACATTGAGTGTGATATAACCTTCTGGCCTAAATGAGCCCCCATCATATCCTCTTAATATGGTTTCATCCATGTTTTAACCTAAAATTAGAGAAATATGTTAAAAATGTTTGTTTTGACATTGCTGATAAGCTAGCGCCACTGTCAATAAAAACTTTAATTGGTTTTCCATTGATCAAAACATGTATTTTAAAAGGATTGTGACTATCAGTCCCACTCACTCCAAATACATTTACACATACATTTTTGTTGGAGTTGGTTTCCATACTATTGCTACTTTGACAATAAAAAACATCTTCTTCCCGCTCATTTTCTAAATAAGAGTTATCATTCTCACATATGTTTTCATTTTCAGTGTTTTCTATAAAATTACATCGATTTTTATAGCATGCCCGTTGTATATGCCCTATTTTAGAACATAAATTACATTTTGCATGTCTATAATAACAATTTTCAGAAGGATGGTTTTTTAAACAATGTTTACATTTATTTAAATTAGAAAAAGTTTTACTACTTATCTTGTTTTTTTGATGGCTGCTGGAATGCACGCTGGAATGTTATCCTTTAGCTTTATTTGCAATTTGCCTGTAGTAACTACCGATGGCGCTGCATTTCTTGCCTTTTCCAAAATATTATTCAAAACGAGAGTTTCTCGCTCGTCCAATCCTGACACTTCAATTGTTGATAATGAACATGTCATAGTCTGAACGTTGATACTAAGTCGAAGATCGATTCCATGGCTTCGACGGACAATTTCTAAACCTGGGCGGCTAATAACATCCCAACCTATGAGAGCATCAACTTCAGGAATTGTGAAATCAGGTACTACCAGAAAATCCACTTCAACCGTAGCTTCTTGAAGAACCACTAACAAAACACATTTTCCCAAAATGGGAACAGCCTTGCTACCAAGTCCTGAGAGGGTTACACTATGAGATACCATATTGCCATTTACTTTATGAATTACATGTTCGTGTATAATAGACAAATCAGCACCGCTATCTACTAGGTATGAAAAAGACTGAGCTCTGTCACCAAACAGAATAGTGGCTTTTGGCATGATAGTGCATCTTCTCAAACTAGCACATAAAACTTTAGGTTTTCCATTCTTTTTCCAACAATCATTTTTCATTGTGCCCTATTCTCTTACAAAATGTACATTCGGCAGCTGTGGATTTAACAATTTTGTTATTTATTTTGTTTTCAAATTGTAAAGATCGACAATCTTCCTTTTTGTGACCAGTTTTTCCACAATGATGGCATTTACCAGAAAAAACAAAATCCCGACGACGTTGCTTGAACGGTGGTAAGTTATCAGCATACTTTCGATCTGTTGAAGCTTTTCGTTTTAATGATTCGTGTCTTCTTAGAATTAACATTAATTCGGCCAAATTTGAAGGATTTTGTACACGGACACTTTCAAAAATAAAATTTGAATTAATACCCTCGACTACAATAGACAGCACTTTCTCCCAAGGTAATTCCGAATGAAATCGATATAAGTCTCTTATTTTAATTCTAGCGTACTCACTGAAAGTCTCGAACTGCGAACAATTCACCTCATAAGCCTTCTTAAACTTGCTCGCCCATGATTCATGGTCAGGAAATGCAGTGAGAAAGTCTTCTTGAAAAGAGTCCCACGTACGAGATAAGGGAGCCCATGCTTCATAAAATCGACGACCCTCGCCACGAAGTGCCTGCCCAGCCTTTACTATAGCTAAACAATCATCCACCCTGTATTTAACTCTTATCCTGTTTACTTCATTTAACCATTCTTCAGCTGGATAATTGCTTTTATTTGGGTCAAAGCCAGTGAAATTAAAATTGAAAGGTTCCCTTACCTCAGTGCAAACGGTTACGGGTAAGTGATTTGCATTACTTACAACTGGTGGTTCAGGTGGAATACTGGACGTCGATTTTAAAATAGCCATCTCGGACACCAAAGTCTGCAATGTTGCCTGCATAGTGAGCAGTGTAGATCCTATTATACTGCTTTCACTCGGCACTTGCACAGATTCACTGTCATTTTGCACTACCTCAGGTTCAGAAACTGCCGAATTATGTCCCTCGTTCATCGACATTTTCTCAATTAAAGAATAGTCACTTTCAACTATATAGTCACAAACAAAAAAAAAAAATGTCACTGGCCGATGCTGGTCGAACACCCGGTATAATCCCACTTCTGATGTTATCTAATGTTTAAATAATACACCGATTTTCGTTGAAACACCACTTTATTTCACAAAAATATGAAGAATCAATACAAAAAATGTCGACCGCCGATAATCAGGTCGATTCTCTAACTGCTAACAATATTCACGCCAACCAATATTTTTATCAACGTACGTCTTTAAAACAGTCTATCTTTCATAACAGGCTAACACCGTTGTTTATTTAAAATACTGCTTTGGAAAAATGAAATTCAGGCAACTTGTTTATCCTAAAGACATTAGCTTATCAATGACTCTCTCAGTTGTCGCCGACGGTGACATCACCGATACGGCAGACGTGATACACTTAGAATTAATAAGAGGAAACAATAACAAAGGTTCTTAGATTACTATTCTAATATAGACCACACAATATTATTCCGACAGCTAGGCCTCCCGCCAAAATCGTTTATCTATAGAGCATGCGCGAACCAAGGTGTCTTTCCGTCAAACATATCAGCTGTTTCCCCTTTCCACTTTAGTTAGCGAGCTTATGTGCTTCGGATGTGTTGATCGAGTTAAAATCCGTTGTTGTGTAGTGTGCTAATTTTGGAAATTAGTTTGAGAGCGTAGTTTTGAAGAAATTTTGAGATTTGTATACCTATCCTGAATATAATATATTTTCTAAACTATTATCATGTCAGGATATCATTGTGCTTACCGCAGTTGCCCATCTAAAACAAAAGAAGGAATAAGTCTTTTTTCTTTTCCCAGGGACCATTTTTGGTATGTATAAACATGATCGTCTAATACTCATATACAAGAGAATACCACATTATGTCTGAAATGAAATCAAGAAACTTTTGTTGTTATTGATTTGCATAAAGAAATAGGTGACTAAAAAAGCAAAAAAAGCTTGGTTTATGAGGGAAAAATTAAATTTGGTTTTGGCTATTAGTTTTAACTTTAGCCTCCAATATTTTCATGGGTTTATGCAGGTAGATCGTAATTTAATTTTAATCTAGAAAAATGCTCTCCAGAAATTGAAGCCTTTTGGAAATTTGATCTTGTATTTGATACTGTACTTAAAACTTAGCTTCAATAATAAATAAACGTTGAAAATTGGAATCATTTCTTCAAAGCGTCAAAATTTGAAAACCACATAACCTTACAATTTTCCTCAACTTAAAGCTTGGTTTATTCAGAAGAACTTAAATTTAGTATTAGTATTAGCTTTACCTTTAGCCTGAAATTTGTTCATGAGTTTATATAGGTTATAATTTAATTTTAACCTAAAAATATATTCTTCAAAAATTTAAACCTTTTGGAAATTCGTTTCTGTGTTCGACACTGTTCTTCAAATTTAGCTTCAAAAATGCATAAATGTTAAAAATTAAATGTTTTCTTTAAAGCGTTAAGATTGAAAAACCACATAACCACGGAATTTTCTTTAACTTTATTCTAGAGAAAATTTTAAATTTACAGAAATTCTAGGTCATTTCTTAATACCAATGATAATGTTAAGCTTTTGCGCACCCTGCACAAAACTTAAAATTTTGTCTTCGTGAGTCGTATTTCTTTTACAAGCTATTTTTTTTATCAAAAATGACTTTTGCCAAAATAATACTTTTTTCTGTGCATTTGTGCTCCTGTAAACCCTATATCCGTGAATTCTGTAGTAAATTTTATAGGCTTCCTCTTAGCCTATCCTATTGCACACTTGCTTTAAGGAAAAATACATTTTGCGTTATCTATGATGCATTCACTTGGACTCCTATACCATGAAGCACAATATTTCGTAGCAAATAGAAAAAACAAATCATAAATAATTAAGTAATATGTAGAAATAAAAAAAATCAAGTACATTAGGCCTCGGACTAAACAACTTCGCCGAACAATTTCATTAGTTTTCTCAGTGTAGAGACTGTTTGTTCACAATTTGTATTTATTTTTTCTCGAAAATAAGGTGTCTTTTACATCAACAGTGCCAAACTCGAGGTTATTGGTTGCTAAATGACAAACTGCAAGCAGCGACAATCAACCGCAACGATCAACTTTTTGCGGTCAACTTCGACTGCAAAAAGTCGCCCGTCTGGAAAGCGGCCTTGAGTCCCGTAAAACGGCAAATTCTGGAACAAGGTCAAGCGACGAGCGTATAGGTGAGAATGCATGCCTTGATCTATATGTTAGTATGAAATGCTGTTTGCATTTTCAAATCAGATGGCCGTAATATAGGTCAGCAGAGCCCTGCCGCTTGAACTGAACGATGATTGTAAAAGGATTAAGGCCGCTTTTAGACGGGCGACTTTTGCAGTCGAAGATGACACGCAAAAGCCGATCGTTTCGTGGTTGATTGTCGCTACTTGCCGTTGTCATTTAACAACCGCTGGAAAAGCGATTCCTTTTCGCTACGGGCTTGACTGCAACCGGAACTCTCCTGCCGCTGATTGTCGCCAGATCCCCGTCGACTGACTACATGTTAAAGCGCCAACTACAGTTGTAAACCAGATTGGCCACAAGACGCCGATATTATTGTAGTCAACTTCGACTGCAAAAAGTCGCCCGTCTGACTGCAAAAAGTCGCCCGTCAAAGCGCCAACAACCATTGAAAAAGCGATTCCTTTTCATACGGGCGTTTTCGACTGCAACCGAACTTCTGCTGCTGAATGTCGCCGACCCCGTCGACTGACTACACCGACTACAACTTTTTTCATTTCGCACGGACTACTTTCAAACTACACGACGGCGCGGCGACAAAATCAAGTTTTGACATTGGCATTGATATTTGACAAAATGGAGCCGTTTGATACGGATAGTTATATATGATACAATGTATGAAATTGCCTAAATTTAGACGGTCATTAAGAATAGGATGTACCCAAAATTTACGTGGTTTTCTTCTTTTACGCCTTCGCTTTTGGAGAAGCAACAAAAGTAATGCTTCTTCTGTCAAATTCATAGTTGTTCTGCCGCTACTGACGACATTTTGTCGTCCACGTAACTACAGAAAGTCGCTAGTTACAACTACAGTTGTAGTCGAAATTGGCCGATAAAAAACCCCTCCACATACTCTGTGAAATAATAAATTTACACAAAATAAAAAATGTTGCACTAATCTTATAGTATAAACCTAAAGTTTCCTTAACTAGACCGGAAATACTCCATTTTACCTATAATAAACAATAAAAATAATTTTACGCATAAAACATTATGCCTTCACCTTGAGCCCAGAATTTTTTAGAAAACGCTTTTATTTTTTTACTTATACCAAAATTTAAAGAAAATAGCTTCTGTCAATTAATCAAGTTATTTAGAAATTTCCCAATCGAGAAAAAGAAAACAAATTTTTGTTACCTAAAAAATATTTTTATACGTTACATCATGAATAAATCCATTAATTGTATTTATAAGCGTTGCTTTAATAAAAAAAGTTCGTGTTTTATTTCAAACAAATTAAGCGAAGCATAAGAGGAAAGTAATTTTTAAATTTGTGCCTCTTTGACAGTATACACACTGGCTACTGAGGGAACATTTATTCCCGTTGGAAAGTTTTTTAATTTCTTTGAGATAAGGTGGATAATTAGGTCTTAATGCTTAAATTTTTGTTTCAAACTTTATATTATGTTTATACAGTGTGTCCCAGGATAGGTGTTAAGCAAGAGAGGACAAACATTTTTGAGATTTTTAAACGTTTTGGGAGAAACTGGTCGGACTGTCCAAGAGCTTCCATATAAAAATAATAAATTGAAAATATCTAGAAAAGTAAAACTTTTAGAAAAAGAAAACCTAATACAAATTAACCCTTATTTTAAATACCTAATAAGATAAAAATATAAAATTTGAGAGTTTTTATTTAAATATATATATATATACAGGGTGGCCCACCATATTCGACACGGTCTGTAGCTGGATAACCATGGGGTTTTAAAAAAAAGTAAATACTGAAACATATAATTTAAATGGAACACCCTATATTTTATGACGGTTTTAGATTCTACATAAAAAATAATTTAAGTTTGTTAATAGTACTAAATGTCTAATTTTATTTGTTTGTGATATTTGATTTTTTTCAAAATGCAGGGGTGCAATTAAATTAATTTTATTTTAACAATATAAATTCCTTAAACTTTAAAATTTGTTACAAGATTAGGAAAAAGTCTGCCTTATCATACGTAGGTCATATCGAGATCATAGATTATACAGGGTGATCAAAAATAATTTCAATTTTTTAGAAAGTCAAATTGCAATATCTCTCTTATTTTAAATGGAACACCCTGTATTTTTTACACCACATGATGACAAACCAAATGCTCTTTCAAATGGTGATAGGTTGCCTATACCTATCTTTTATACTTTTTAAGTAAATTCCGTTTTAACATAGTTTTATTCCAAATGTCTATTTAAATGTAAGTAGGCTGTGATATAGCTATGCCTATTTACTAAGCCGTTATTGCAAAATGTAAATTTGTTGGAAAAAAGCACAAAATTAAAAGATTTTGTATTATCTGCCTATTTTTAAAATTCACAGAAAAAAATTCATTAGTTGCTTATATTGCTACTTCCAATAACACTTATCTCAATTGAATGATAGCATTGGTCAGTTATGACGACATTCTGTGACCTATAACTCGTTTCTTCCATTATCCATAATATTGTGAAAATTTTAAAGCAACTATTAAGATTATCACATGGTTTCTCCTAGAATATTTTCAGGATTAACTCAGACTAAAGTAAGCCATTTTTTCACATCCTACCAGTATTATATCATCTTGTTGTTGTAGAAGAATTTTTATTTAAAATCATTGAAATTTCTTTTAAACTGACTAAAACACTAGTAATCAATAAATGGTCGTTGTTATTTTCTTCAGAAAAATATTAATGGCTGCTATGTCACAGCCAACTTTAATTTAAATAAACATTTGGACTAAAATTTGTAAAAACAGATTTTACTAAAAAATCACAAAGATAGGTATAGGCAACCTATACACCATTTGAAAGAGTATTTTATTTGTCATTATGTGACGTAAAAAAATACAGGGTGTTCCATTTAAAATAAGAGAGATAGGCTATTAGATTTTCTGAAAAATTGAAATTATTCTTTGATCACCCTGTACAATATTTGATCTTGATTTGACCCACGTATGATATGTCAAACGTTTTCTAATCTTGTTACACATTTTTAAAGTTTAAAGTGTTAAAAGTGTTAAAGTAAAATCAATTTAATTTTACCTCTGCATTTTTCAAAAAATCAAATATCACAAAAACAATAAAAAAATTAGACACTACGTACTATAAACAAACTTGAGTTATTTTTTAAAGTAGAATCTAAGACCGTCATAAAATATAGGGTGTTCCATTTAAAAAATATAACTTTGATACGTCACACTTTTTGAGACACCCTGTATAGACTAAAATAATTTTATACTGTAGTTTTATCCGACCTGCATATGTTCCAGTATTTACTTTTTTAAAAACCCCATGGTTATCCAGCTACAGACCGTGTCGAATATGGTGGGCCACCCTGTATTTGTGGCAGTTCTCTAAAGTTATTGTTTATTCCTATTTTCTAAACATCATGCATTTTTGTAACATTGAAAAAAACTCAGTTAAAGTGAATCCTGTTACACAAGAGTTTAATCTTAAATTAAATAATATGGAACTTTTTATAGAAAATATGTTTAAATCTTTTGGGTCTGCCAACTTAATTTTTAGGAAATAAAATGTAAATATATGAAAAACGATTTCGACCTAGGTATAGGAACCTGATGCAAACAAAATTGTTGATTAAAATCATATGCATAATTTAAAAATGTAATTATCACTAGGAGATTGGTTCATTTGTACAGACGCAGTTGGTACACACTTTCGATTTACCAGAAAGTTCCAGAAACGTAAACGTAATGTTGCCATATAAAAATCTGTGCCATGTAAACCTGAGATCCAAGATTTCAAAGCATATATTTTTAGTAGTTTCCGAAATCTTTTGAGGAGACGAGCTTAGTTTGAACCCACGTCTAGGTGTTATTTATTATTCATATGTAAATAATCTGGCTAATACGTGGTACTGCGAAAGTAAGATAAAGGCATTTTTGCTGCGTTATATTATACCTATTTAAACGCTATATTGCTTATTTTGATTGAAAAAAAAACATTGACAATTTTAACAATTTATTTACTAAAACACCTGCTTAACTTTAAAAAATGTGAACTTTATTGACAGAAAATGCCTTTACGTCGACCTATTTTTTAAAAAGGTAATGTTTTTCTCTCATCAATCTTTAAAATAGGGGATTCTTTTTAATGTCTTTTATCTTTAAGAAAAAGTTCTTTTCTTTGTCTTTTATAAAATAAAATCTAATTATTTTGGCCGGAAAATCATTATAAGAATAAAAAAGGAAAAAGTGAAGTATATGGAAATATTTTATTGAAAACCAAAATATTACTATATAAAAATGATTTAACTCACCTTTAACCACCTTAAAGCCATACAGTCGGACTTAAGTTGGCGTGGTAACGGACCTTTTTTATTAATAATTTTAGGAAAAAAGTTATTTTTTATAAAAAGTTTTGCATGGTTTAAAGCCTAACAAGGAACCATCAGATATTAAATTTTATTAGTCATCTTCGAGGTTTGGCCAAAAATGTAATTTTTCCTAATATTTAAAATTGTTTTTAAGTAAAAATGTTTCAAAAGATTATTTCTAAATATGCAATTCCGTTCAATTAAAAAAATTATCTGGCTTTTCTCCTGAATAAAATTAAAAGTTTATTTAACATTTTATAAAAATTGAAGATTCTTATGTATTATAAGAACCATTCTGCTACTACACAGTATAATAAAGTTCTGATTACTTTACAAAGAAATTTTAATAATGAAATATTTAAATATTACGTTACTTACAATACATAGATTAAAAACCTTCGTATGGTAAGTAACTTAATATTAAATATTTTATTATTTTATTTCTGGCTTAAAGTAATCATAACTTTTATTATATTGTGTAGGCAGAATAGTTCTTCATAATGTATAAAAGTTTTAATTTTCTTAAAATGTTAAATAAACTTTTTAATTTTATTCGTAGAGAAGCCAAATAATATTTTGTTTAAAAATATATTTTTAAAATATTTTTAATATACAGGCTGATTTGATGTTGGTACTTTCTTTTAACACTGTATATAAAAACACATTTTCTTAAATAAAATTATGTTCGAAAGTGCTTTATGTGAGAGACACATGGTACTACATTTTAATAAAAAAATGCCTTTTTATAGGTACTTAAATTAAACGATTTGCAAATGTTGTTTACTGTTATAACAATTATACCTTACTGACACTTTTTTTTAGCAAATTTGAATTGTAGCACTGTAAGTGTTTAACCTTACTTTGATACAAATTAGGTAAAAAAATATACATATAAAAATAATAACGAAAACACTCATCTCAGATTTTAAAGCGATTTGCCATGCATCCATGCATAAAAACGTTTTTATTTCTTTAAACGGAAAATAATATAATCATTGATTCGTAGAAAAGCAGAGGGCGTTTTATTTTTTTCCTTAAAAAAAAATATAACACAAATCTTCCTTAAACGCCACTAATGAAATTTTGTTAAAAACATTTACAGCAAAAAAATGTAATGTCAAAAAAGTGAACTAAATTTTTCGTGAAGAGTCCTTACTTGTAAGGGGTGATTTATTACGATGTTTTATTTTTATCTTTGGATAAACCACGAAGGCTAAAGCTAAAAATAACGTACCGTGGGTGTCTTGAGCGAGGTAAGAGGGAGTTTGTTGACACGGGACTTAAATACTTGAAGATTTGGGGAAGGAAAGACCTCGCGGGCAGCAGGTTCCACAATCTAGAAACTCTAAGGATAAAAGAACGAACAAAGTGAGAAGTTCGGGGTCTGTCCAGTTGGACCGTATAGGGATGCATACGCGCGGAACCACGAGTTTCTCTGTTGGGAACCGTGAGTGAAGAAACTATACTGGACAATTCTTCAGAGCAGAAGACGCCATGCCCCAGATAATGTATGGTGTATGAAAGAACTATATCTTAAATTTATTTTTAAAATATTATGGCTTTCAAATGTTGGCCTTAGCTGCGCTTAACATGGTCTGTTCTTAAGCGCCAAGTCAATTGGTCAGAATCATCACGTACACTCGCAGCTACTGCCGCTATATTTTTTGCACTACGTGCTGAATGTGGCTCATTTGGTCAAGAATTATCCAATATTAAAAATTGAAATCTAAATTTTGTGATGGTACAGCTAATAGTCTGGACCATAAGTTGCGCGAAGCGCAAATCACATTTCTCGGAAAACGATGATTATCATAATACAGTTGAACAAGTTTTAGATATTTTATGCTTTATTTGTTATCTGGGAGATTAAATTTAAACAAAATGTTGTTTGGCTTCTTCTCCAGAAGAAAATTAAAAGTTTATTTAACACTCAACTATTCTGCTCTGACACAATATATTAAAAGTTATTATTACTTTAAAAGAAATAAAATAATGAAATATTTAAAATTAAGTTACTTACAATACAAAGGTTTTAATCTATAAACAAAGGTTCATTAGCACTCGGTTGAAATTATTTTAATCCAATAAAATAAAATCTTAACAAGACGCTAGACGAGAACTGTGCCAATAATTGCGTCTCAAAAATGTGTTAAATAGTTTACCAAAAATGTGGTAAACAGTTAACCTAAGAATTGATTGAAAAACTTATTAGAAAAATAATATAAATATAAAAATTTTATTCAATTTAAGTTTTAGAGTTGTGCAGAGGATTAAGTATTTTCAGGATAAATTGTCAAACAGTACTGAACACAAATACCATAACAGTTTGAAATTTGGACCCTCTCATTTATCCAAAAATACGTACTGAAAAAGTACATCTAAATAAATCACCCCTTATTTGTCATATTCAAAAATTACTACATTATATCAAGTAATATAAAAGTTATTCAATAAAACCGATTTCAGCGGCGTCCTTTAAGGGCACGTGATCTCTGAAATGAGGCGCTTTAAAAAAATTATACGAACTTGTCACATTATTTTCACGTTTTCTATATGAATCC
>JACEGR010007334.1:0-50620 GCA_014170235.1 Listronotus bonariensis
TTTTATATAAATACATAAATTTGAATGAATTTTAACTTACTATTTTGCCTTCAGTTATCAGGGTTTCCACTAAAATAATTTTGAAATAATTATTAAAATAAATGGTATATAATATTGTCCTTAATTAATGTAACATATTATTATTACTATGGTTCGAATATAAAAAAACAGAACACCTAACAATAGAAATATTTTAATAAATTACCTGTTGCAATAGAAGTAGTCTGTAACAGCACATTTTCTTTTCTGCATACCAGGTGTATGTGTTTGCACATTGTCCATTTTATAGAGGAATCCGGGCATGAACAAGAGTATATATGTATACATATATTATTGCAATCACTGCAAATTAGCTGACATGTGCAGCTACTTTTAACTTTTTAATTGAATATACTTCATAATTATTTTTGGAGTGACGATTTTACTTCCCATCCATCTTCTGTCTGACTTAAAAATCAACTTCTAACTCCAGGCTTTTTTTATGTCGGTCTCGAATTTGTTTTAATTTACTTGTAACCTTTCCTTTATGGATTATAATTAATCTATCAAAAAGTCTGTCTCTGATAAATTTCATAATGCTAATTATCGCTTTGTCTAGTCTTTTGTTATGTTTCCCTTTTAAATAAATATATTTTAGGGTCCTATGCATCCTCTCTAGATGCATATTTGTGTTGATTCCAGCATGTAGTCGATAGCAATACGCCCAACACTTGAAATTTTGCATATAATTATCAATAAAATATTTAGCAAATTGTTTGGTGTCAGGGTCTTCCAGAAGAAGCTTGGATAGTTCATCCTTCATTATAGTAAAGCAGATATATCCCTTTCCTCCATAAGGCATCTAATTTGTTTATAAACAAGGACCTGCAACCAAATTATGAATTAAACCTATATGAAACTTAAAAAATTCTGCTGATCATTTTTTATAAACTGTTAAATTATATCTAACCTGTTTTTTTTGCCATTAACTTTATTTAAATTTTTTCGCCATGCACGATCCACATGCCAACTACAGTACAATCTGCAAGAATTTATTTTTTATATAATTTATAAAATATCTTTAGGAATACATGGTAAAGCCAAATAACTTATAAATGATATTAAAATACAAGATAAATCATTTCAACAATGTAAAAAAAGGAATCATTATATTAATAAATTTTACTCGCCTTAATGCTGGTATTCCCATGGTTTCTATCCAAGCATTATAGAATGACTCTGCTGATGTCCGTCATGAAAACAGAAGGTGTTATAACATCAGAGAATTTTCTTATTGATGAAAAAATATTTTCAGAGTCTCTTTATCACATCGATTTGTGAACATAAATGCACAGGGAAAGCCCTGTCTCATATCATCAATAACTAGTAAGGTGATTAATTCAAAATTATACCCATTGGTACCATGTGTCCCATCTAGGCAGATGCAATCGGATCCATATTTTTTTCAACAAATGACACTGTGCTGTATTCATTAAAATTAAAATAAAATCTTCTTTTTCAGGTAATTATATTCTTCATTGAGTGTGTCTTGGGGTTTATAAAACAAAACATAGTTATTTTTCTAGACTCATTTCAGTCACTAATGAGTCGACACTTACTGCATCACTGTAATGTCTAACAGAATTTAAGTTGAATGATTTCTCAATATTGTATAAGTCCCTTTTGTCAGTAAATGAAGCCTATCTATATTGTTTTCTTCCAACCGAATCCCGAACACTAGCTATCCAAAATAGCATCAAATGGTGCCTCTTTGAAGCTATTTTAATAGCCAGTTTTTTCTTTCTTCTTCTCTTAGAAACAAATAGCCTATATCGTTTAGGTGTCCTACGTGATTCTCTTATTAATTCACAGTGATATTTTCCATTTTTGTGCAGTTCTTAGGTGTGAGTGATGCAGGACAAAATGCATCCATTTTGTTACTTCCCTTTAATTTTAGTGCACGGCTTCGATTTTCTAAAGGCAAATACTCCCCAGACCTATTACATTCGAACTTTGTAATATTTTTGTGACATTTTCTTCCTGACCTGGACTTGGTCTTATTCTCAACCGTTCTCAAGAAGTCCTGTAAACTCCTCTATTCTAGAAAAGTGGTAGTACTTTCCAGTCTCCTTTTTCATTTTGTATCTCACTCTAATAATTCATGCTCATTGGTTAAAAAATCTCCTCTGGCTACTGTGGCGCCACCTTAAGTTGCACCTTTCGACTGACACTTTTTAAAACATTCAGGAGTGCGTTCATAAATAAAATGTAAAGTAATCCTTGTACTCTGTAATGGAATCAAAATGACATTTGAAATGTATTTCATTGTAAAAGCAATTTTTGAACGCTACTCAGGAAATGAAATGTAAATGTCCCTTGTAACCTGGTATGTAACGGAAAATAATTAAAGATGTTTATTTATTTATTTATAATCCCATATAAATTACAATTTTAATATACTATAAATCAATTTCTAAACAAATCAGTACTTATTGATGCAATAAATTAAAAACCTGTATGTTTGTATAATTATATCCTTATTTTGAATTTAAAAAGTTTGTAGGTATTTTGTGGTTTGGAGATAAATTATAGTACCTAAATAAAAGAGCCTAAAAATGAACAAAGTTGTTCTGACAACCATACTAGCATTAGCAAAATACTTTTTGTTTCTTTTTAAAAACTTTTAAATCTAAAAATTATAAAAATCTCGTTTGTTTCCTATTCTTTTAAGAGACAAATATGAAATGCGCAAAATCGGTAAATTGTTACCGCGCTCGTGAGCACGGTAAAGAATGTAATACAGAGTTACATTCCCAGACTATTTTTGAACGCTGTAAGACAGAAAGCAATGTAATAAATAATACATTTAGAAACGACCTCTGTAACAGAAATGTGTACTTTGTAATGATTTATGAACGCAACCCAGATGGTTATCCTCCCCTCCACCATCCATACTCCACTAGCTACGGTAGCGCCATCCCAATTTGCTACATTCCGATCGCCACTTTTTCAACTTATCCGCCATAAAAGATGGTGATCCTCCCCTCCACAATCCATAGGCGCTAGTTAACATAGCATCCCTTGATACCATCCATAGTTTAGTATGCAGTATTTGGCTAGTGTTGCCAATAGTAGAAAACAGATATTTATTTTTCTTTTTTCCTTTTTTTGACGCATGACGTAGCCTGAAAAATGACGTAGTATGACGTGAATGGATTGTTGTTCCAGAAAAACGATTTCACAACAAAAATATTGCTTTTGTCATAATGTGAATTTATTTTAGATAATTATAAAAGTAAGTATTATCGAATTTCCTTAGCCTGTTTTAGCTAAAATTTAATGTGCTTTATTGTGAAATATGATCCGAAGTTCCGGTTGTGCGAATTTAACATTATTTGCCACATTGGCAATATTTCAAGTAATCATCACCTGATTTTGACAACTGTTCTTTAAAATATACTCATTTTTACTTTTTAGAATGCCCATTCAGGCTCCACAGTGGACAGAATTCCTATCCTGTCCAGTTTGTTGCAATGCCTTCGATGACAAATTACGTAGTCCCATTAGTTTAGGCTGTGGCCATACGATATGCAAAGGCTGCCTTTCAAACCTACATAGAAAACAATGTCCCTTCGACCATACTTTAATCAATGTAGACATAGAAAATTTACCAGTTAATACTGCCTTGCTGCAGTTAGTCGGACCAAATGTAAAAAATGAAAGAGAAGAAACATTTGATAATACAATTTTACCAAGAGAATGTGTAAATCACTATTTAAAATGCAAGAAGTACATAGAGGAACTTGCTTTATATTTAAAGCCTCATTCAAGTGGAAGTGGAAGTATATTGTCACGTCCTATGCAACGAAAACTAGTTACTCTTATTAATTGTCAGTTGGTGGAAGATGAAGGGCGGTCTCGGGCAATGAGAGCTGCTCGCTCATTAGGGGAAAGAACTGTCACAGAGTTAATTCTGCAACATCAAAATCCTCAGCAGCTATCTGCTAATTTATGGGCTGCTGTTAGAGCTAGAGGATGTCAGTTTTTGGGTCCAGGTTTGTAGTTATTTATTTTCATAAACATTTACCCATTATTTACTATAAAAGCCTAAACTGATCTAATTATAACAAGTAAGAATTTAAATTTTAAAGAGACTGAAGTGATAGTATTATAGTAGCAGCATAAGAAAATAATATTTTAAAAGTTAGTTGACTTTGTAAATTAAATTACTGACTCTTAAATGAAACCATTATAATGAATGTGATGTGTATTTTTTTATTACTTTTTGGATTAGTCTATAGTATTAAACTCTAAATATTGATTTTAATATTTTAGCAATGCAAGAAGAGGTTCTCAAATTGGTATTGCTTGCTTTAGAAGATGGTTCTGCCTTGTCTAGGAAGGTGTTGGTCATGTTTGTGGTTCAGAGGTTGGAACCTCATTTTCCTCAAGCATCTAAGACCAGTATTGGACATGTTGTTCAGTTGCTTTACAGAGCATCATGTTTTAAGGTAAGGTATAACTGTTTTTTTATCTTGACCCTAATTAAAATTACTTTATTATATTGTATAAATTGGATAAGTAAATATCTGTTATGATCCCAAATTTTATTTGTTTGCAATAAAAAACCGCAAATATACATAAGTAAATACTGTTGACACTTTGTCAGTGAACAAATTAAATTTAAGGCAGTTCTTAGATGAGGCAGTATTTTTTAAACTCACTTTAGTTGTTGTCTTGAAGAAATTAAAACAATAGACTTTAATATATTTATTTAATTTAACATTGTTTTAATTGTATAGTGTTGTTTCAAAAGCTGATGAAAAATTTAAGGGCATTTTACCCATTAATACCTTTATCAACAAGAATAAACTTAAAAATATATTTAATTTAATTATTAATTCGTTACTTCATCAGTATAAAACACTTTTGATTTCAATATGCCACTTATATACTCACAATATTTGTGATGACAGCTTTATATTATACTTTGCAACAATAGTGTTGTAAAGTACACTAGTGTGATAAAACGCATTTTCTATGCATGTAAACAGTGTGCTATTTACTATTTTCACATGTGGTCGTAGGAAAAAACATTTTACTTATTAGATATTGAGTCAATGCAAAAATCCCAATATTCTCTCTCTCTCTTTCTTATATTGTTCAAGATAGAACCAGTAATGGATTTTTTAAATAAAATAACTCATTTACTTATTTTTATTGCACAAAAATTTCCATCCTAACCACAAATAACTATTTAACAGAAAATTATTTATGTAATAAACCTTTTAATGTTTACTTAAACAATTATAAGACATATATATGCATAAATATTAAGTTTATGGATGTTATTATGAAGTAATATTGATTTTAATAGTTGTGGTTAATATATAAGTACTATACAGGGTGATTCAGAAATTATACCTAATGTGACTGCTGACTACTTTGCTTATTTTAGCAGATAAATATATCTAAAAGATCATTTTAGACTTTTTGACCTAGAAAATACAAAAAGTTTGGCCAAAACACTTTTAAATATACATGTTTTTGACCGCCCGCCCCTGTGCTTAAAAACCCACAATGCACAGCACTAAAGTCACCTTCCACTTATCTAGGCGCGTTATGAACTTTTCGTAGACAAACTTATTTACTGTTATCTCTCTCGGATCAAGGTTAGATCATCATTAAATAAATATGTCCGTAATATAAACGCGATATGTGTATTAGGCATTCATGAACCGAAGAGAGAAGAAAACATAATTTCCAGAGGTTACAAAAATATGATTAGATGTGTTTTTCGTTTGTTGTTGAACGCGCTTCACTACTACCGCCAAACGCTGACCGAGTTCCGTAATTGTGAGTTTCAGATATATATTTTTCTCGCCGAAATATCTGACCGGGTATTATCCGAATACGAAAAATATCATAAACGACTTAGATAGGGCATTGCAAAGAAAAAATGCAATTCTCGACCTCATCCCTCCAAAATTTCACGTAAGGTAAAATGTAATAGAAAAATGTCGTTTTTGACAAATATCTGTCAGTACGGTAATAAATAAATTGTGATATGGCAAAAAGAAATCGGTTTGCAGGTTTTTTGCATCCCCAGGCCAAAGAAATGGTACTCAACCTAACTGACTACTTTAAAAATGAACAGAAGAAGAGAACTGAAACCGAGGAAGTACATTCAACGTCTATTTACCAAAAAGTATCAGAAGCGCTGAAAATAAGTTTGAGATCAATACAGAGGATTGTAAATGAAAGTCGTAGAGATACACCGATGAAGAAAACGCAACGACGATCAAGGAAAAAGAAGTGTGAAACGTTAGAGGAATGTAAAAAAATGGAAGTGAGAAATGTTATATATGACTTATATGCCTCAAAAATTAATATAACGCTTCCAGTTTTGAAAGACACTTTAAGAGAACGAGGAGTTTTAGAAATCGGGCTTAGATCATTATCAGCATTGGTTAAAACACTAGGATTTCGCTACAGAAAGGATTGCAATAGAAGATACTTGTGTGAACATCCAAGAATTGCCAGTGAACGAGTGAAATTTCTTAAAAAATATGTTGAAAATTATGATTCAAATTTTAGGAAAGTTATTTTTTTAGATGAAACTTGGGTATTTTCGAACGGGAGTGGGTCAAAATCATGGCAAGATGACTCGGTGAAATCAGTGAAACGAAAAAAAGGTTGCGGTTCGGGAAAAAGATATATAATAATAAATGCTGGTTCAAATACTGGTTTTGTAGAGGGAGCGAGTTTAATTTTTTCCTCGAAATCAAAAAGCTCTGATTACCACGATAACATGGATTGTGAACTTTTTGAAAAGTGGACAAGAGAAAAACTTATACCGAATTTGGATGAGCCATCTGTAATTGTGCTAGACAATGCGTCTTACCATTCTCGCATCCTGAATAAACAGCCCAATTCCTCGTGGAAAAAAATGAAATATTTCAATGGTTGGTTCAGGAAAATCAAAATCCATCGCCCGATTTATTAAAATTTGAACTTTTGATGAAAGCAAAAGCTATTCAGAAGCAAAAATATATGCCATTGATGAAATGTTGCGGGAAAATGGCCATGAGGTTTTGCGGTTACCACCGTATCACTGCCAGTTTAATGCTATAGAACTAATCTGGGCAGGAGCAAAATCATTTTATGAAAAGAATGTCGGTGATGGACTTAACTCACATGAGGTGGAGGAAGTTTGGAAAAATCGCTGGAGCAAATTACGGGGACTACTGGAAGAAAGTCGTAGAACATACAGAAAAATCATCTTGGACTGGTGGAACAGGGAAAAATGCTGGACGTTCAAGTGGAACCATTAATTATTTCGATTTCAGAAAATGGTGAAAGTACTTCAAATGAATCTGATGATTCTGAATTTGAAAATGTTTAGAGATAATTTTATTAATATACATTCCTCTAAGGTGTAAGACTTTTTGATCGACCATAGTTGCTATTTATGTTAGCTGATATTTTTTGTCGCTTACACTTTCAAAGAAATAAACAGCAACATAAAAATACAATTTGTGGGCTAAAATGGATGCTAAATTAACGGAATCAAAGATAAATATTTTACTTTAATTAAACATAATTATACATATTATAGGTAGAATTAATATTGATGCTTCATTCTTATTATTGTCCCTTCCCAAAACGTTACGCATAGAAATATAATGCTTATTTCTTTCGTGCGTACGGGCGTACTTACAAAATAATATCATACAAAAATGTGAATGCACTTCTGATAATTTAATTTTGGAACGCATCATTTTAATCTCCTGTCATTATTTTAATTATGCCTGTCAGTTTCAAATAAGCTGCTAACCTATTATTATTAAATTTTAATACAATAATCAGCTGTTCAAATACCGCCATATTGTTTTTTGCATAGAAATATTTTTGGAACCTCTGATCTATTGATTTGATTCGGAAAATACAGCCCGCCTAGTTAAATGGAAGGCGACTATAGCGATACCGAACATCCATGTGAATACCAAAACATTACCCTGTATATCAAGTTGTTTTTAATTAATACTTATATATACCGAGTGTTGCTCTCCCGAGCGGGACATAGGGAATCCCATGTAAATTTTGAAGTAGTCAAAATATTGGCTCACCTAATTATTTTAGAAAAAATGCCATTAGGATTTATTGAAAAGCACAATAAGTTCCACTTAAAATGAAAATTTGAGCATTTTTCAACCAACCAGTAAAGAGTAAACTGCTTAAATACTTCTGAAACGTAGTATCTCATTATGCACCCTGTACTCTAGAAATCAATAATAAAAACACCATATCGATTTATCAGTGACAATTTATTTATAATGTCATTGCCAAAACAGAACAATTTTATACGGGAATTTCAAAAAGAAACCTCACATTTCATTTTAGTTTACAGCTAATTCCAACACATGCACTCACAGTTATGAAAGGCAATAAAACCAAATTTGTCTACATTTAGAAATCAGTTTATGACGAAAATATCAGGATTTAATCAAATGCTCAAATATTCCTCCATTAACTACCAGACAATAACCCAAATGATTATAAAACTCATTTCTTACGTTGGCTAGTTGGTACATCGATATTCTGGCACATTCAGCGGAAATAGCATTCCTTAGCTGGTCTAAATTTTCATATTTTTTAGTGATATAAAGCTTAGTTCCTAATTGTTCCCATAGAAAAAATCGTTTGGCGAAAGATCCGGAGACCTGGCTTACCAAGATATTGCGTGGTTCGGGCCTATGATGTCGTTATTAAATGCGTTGTTCAAGTATTCGCGCACAGCTCTGGTACTGTGTGCTGGGCAGCCATCCATTTAATACCAAATCTTTTGATTTTCACGAGAAAGGTTGGTGGTGTGGTCTTGTCCAGTAATGTCCTCCAGTTTTCTCGTGATAATGTTTCCTTCGGCCTCCTCTACACAAAGTATCACATCATTTTTTTATCGTCCATTCTATTGTTGATTTACTTGGTATTGGCCTATTAGAAAAATAGGCTGCAAACATGTCCGCTACTCTTCGATAAATATTTCCCTAATAAAACCATTTTATAATAGTGATTTTTTCTTGATTTAAGTAGTTCATTATTTAAAAATGATGTGACATTGTTTTGACAACTTGAGAGTACAAGGTTAAATAATTTTTCTGGTATTTTATTTTTTTAATAATACAGGGCGCGTAAGAAGATAGGAGATTCGTAACTTATTTTTGCATTTATCTTTTAGCTGGCGTACTGAGAAGAGCTGGAATTTGTACACTGGTTACAACTTTTCGTGCTCTTTAAAAAATCCTTATAATATTTTCTTCTAAAATTATTAAGGGAGCCAATATTGGACCACATCAAAATTTACATGGGATTCCCTATGTCCCGCTCGCCGGAGCAACACCCGGTATATTTTTTATTATCATCCAGCAGAACCTTATCTCTTGTTCTATACACTTGTTTATGTTTTTGAAGTATTTACCTTTTTTTTTTTTTGATTTCTTACATCATGATTTTAACAATGTTGGTATGTAAATCTTGTGAAATATTTTCATAGAAAATAGAAGTAGCTTTGTTAATTATGTCAATTATCAACTTTACTATGATAGGAAAATAATAATAATAAAAGTTAGGAACTTGCTATGGAGAACTATCATTTTGGTTGTTGTTGGTTGGTTTGATTGGGTGAAAGAAACGGGATACCTAAACTATTCTTTAAAGTTTTGAAGCTCACTAATTTAAAGTTTGTTCAATTAAAACAAAACTGTCGAAAAACAAGAACAAAAAATGTCGGACATAATTTGTGGTCTTAAAGATAGTGACTTTGCCCACTCCCCACTCTTCCACTTTGGCCCTCCCCACTTTCTTTTGTACCCGTGCCCATAACCACAAGTTTGACTCGACCCCATTGGTTAGAGGAGTCAGTGGGCAGGAAATGGGCGGGCAAACTGGAAAGAGGTGGGAAGTGAACAAAGTAAGGCAAAGCATACTAAGAATGGCAAAAAATTCTCGGGGAGAATAACTTTTGGTATATTGAATTACTTCCGCAAGACCATGTAGAATGTGTCTGTAGTGGCACATACCATATTCGATGATAAATTTCCATCTCTAAATGCAGCCGACTGGTTTTTATGCCATTACCATCTTTGCCATTCTTGAAATTGGTCCATATTTACGATAGCAGGAGCATCATATATGGGACATAGTCATCATCTGCTGCTAAGATAGAGTCAGGACCTGACAAATGTAGTGAATCTAAGATAAACAATTAATTTATAATATAGACATTGAAGCCAATACCTTTTAGTTATTATTTTTTTTTTTATATAAAAAAATAAAAAAAAAGGTCATAGGACTTAAACAATTAGTATGGGGGTTCCAATCCACTTCTTACAGTGTCACGTGTGTTATTAACGCAATTTCATTTAAAAGTCGCGTTTGTTAAGCGATATTTTACAGGGTGTAATATAATTGGTGGCTTAAAATACAGAGTATGATTCCTTAGCTTATTTTAGGAAAAAAAGTCCATATAAACATATGTCCTAAACCTCTTAACTTTTGAGATACCGAGTGTTAAAATTTCAAAAAATATATATATTTTTTTAAATATCATGACTATTCTTTACCCAATTTTGTTTTAATTTGCCAATATTAATATTGATATTAAGGGCGTAATTCATCACAAACTTAATTACTTTTAATAGGTCCAGTGGCGTCTCGAGAGGCAACTGAAGGAATATTTCCAACAAAAAAACGGTACGCCACTGACTGTGTAAATGTGTGAAAAATTTTTGTGCTTTCTTTAGATTAAACAAATAAAAATACTGATTTTATGTCTCTTAATTTCCATATCTTGTTTAGTTTAAAATAAAAAAAATCACTTAATTGCATATTTTTAGACCAAAAAGAAGCATTGCGGGATCTTTTCTTTTTAAAAATTAGGTTTTATAATTTTTAATTAGCAATTATGTAACATAAGTATTATAAGGTTTATATCCAGTATAACAATTTTTACTAAAATAAGTATTTTCGAAATTTTTTGCTTTTTTGAAAATTTTAACATCCTGTATCTCAAAAGTTAAGACGTTTAGGATATACCGGGTGTTGCTCCGTCGAGCGGGACATAGGGAATCCCATGTAAATTTTGAAGTAGTCAAATATTGGCTCCCCTAATTATTTTAGAAAAAAATGCTATTAGGATTTATTGAAGAGCACAGTAAGTTCCACCCAAAATGAAAATTTGAGCATTTTTCAATCAACTAGTAAAGAGTAAACTGCTTAATACTTCTGCAACGTAGTATCTCATTATGCACCCTGTACTCTAGAAATCAATAATAAAAACACCATATCGATTTATCAGTGACAATTTAGATCATTAATTTATAATGTCATTGCCAAAACTGAACAATTTTATACGGAAATTTCGAAAAGAATCCTCGCATTTCATTTTAGTTTACAGCTAATTCCAACACATGCACTCACAGTTACGCAAGACAATAAAAGAAATTTTTCTACATTTAGAAATCAATTTATGACGAAAATATCAGGATTTAATCAAATGCTCAAATATTCCTCCATTAACTGCCAGACAATAACCCAAACGATTATAAAACTCATTTCTTACGTTGGCTAGTTGGTACATCCATATTCTGGCACATTCAGCGGAAATAGCATTCCTTAGTTGGACTAAATTTTCATATTTTTTATTGGTAGCTTAGTTTTTAAATGTCCCCATAGAAAAAAATCGTTTGGCGAAAGATCACGTCGATTTTCTTCACATTTGCAATTATTGATTACTGTGCCTGTAGTTTCAAAATTTTTATCGTCCGTTCTATTGTCGATTTACTTGGTATTGGCCTATTGGGAAAATAGGCTGCAAACATATCCGCTACTCTTCGATAACTATTTTCCTGGTAAAACCATTTTATAATAGTGATTTTTTCTCGATTTAAGTAGTTCATTATTTAAGAATGATGTGACATTGATCTGACAACTTGATAGTAAGAGGTTAAATAATTTTCTAGTATTTTATTATAAACTTCTAATAATACAGGGCGGGTAAGAAGATAGGAGATTCGTAACTTATTTTAGCATTTATCTCTTAGCTGGCGGACTGAAAAGAGCTGAAATTTGTACACTGGGTACAACTTTTCGTGCTCTTTAAAAAATCCTAATTATATTTTTCTTCCAAAATAATTGGGGGAGCCAATATGGGACCACTTCAAAATTTTCATGGGATTCCCTATGTTCCGCTCGACGGAGCAACACCCGGTATGTTCATATGAACTTTTCTTTCTAAAATAAGCTTAGGAATCATACCCTGTATTTTACTCCATCAATTAAATTACACCCTGTATTGACCAAAACTGGTCAAAATCGGAGTTGCCGCAACTTTCTAGACAGTTACCATATGTTTTTATCAACATTTAAAAATTAAAGTAAAGTTATTTGTACACTTTTAAAATATTGTAGTTTAAAGAAAAATAGCGCTTGCCGTATTTCAGTTGCATGAAAGATACATTGCAGCAATTTTTTAAAACAAAAAGTGCACGTGCACAGATATTCAAAGTCAAAGTCAAAAATCTCTATATTCAAAAAATGAAAACTTCAAGTTTTTACAAAAATGCAGCTCCACTGAATGAACTGGCGTCAAAAAATCTAAAAATATAAATTAATGCATACATTCTCAATATACACATTAAAAACACTAAAAACAATTCTCACTGCTAACCCTTAAACAGATCAGGTACTAAAATTTACATATAAAACAAATACTAAAATTTACGTATTAACATAAATAATCCTATCTTAAAAATTATAATCTAAAAATTCATTCACTGTATAAGGTTCAATATTTAAAATTAAGTTAAAAATAGATTTTTTAAAATCCTTAATATTATATGTTTGCCTAACACGTACAGGTAATTTATTAAAAAGTTTTATACACGAATATGTTTGACCCATTTCCGTTGCAGTGAGCCTATGTATCGGAATATTTAAACCGACCATTCTTGTATTAAAAGAATGTCCAATTTCAAAGACTTCAAACCTGTCTCTGTTGTTAAAAAGAAACAATAAACACTCATATACATATAAACCTGCCAATGTCAAAATTCCAAGCTCCCTGAACTTCCCCCTACAAGACTCCCTCCAGTCCAAACCCAGCATGACCCGAATAGCCCCCTTCTGCACTAGAAACGCTCTACCCGAATCCACACTCCCACCCCAAAACATAACACCAAAACGCAAAACCGAGTGAAATATGGCGTAATATAATGTTTTAAGGTTGCCCAGGTCAAGATATCTAGCCATAACCCTCAAAGAGTAACATGCCCTGTTAAGCTTCTTACAAACCATTTCCACCTGGGCTACCCCCAGTCTAAGTGCTGGTCCACCTCCATACCCAGGAATCTGGTACTTGCGCTAAGTGCAACAGCCCGCGACTGAAGCTGTACTTCCTCTGGGATCACCACAGCGCCATGCTTTGGTCTAAAGCAGACATAGTGAGTCTTATCCTTATTTAACAGCAGTCTATTTCCTGTAAACCATTCCTGAGCCGCCTCCAGACGCTCATTTGAGATGTCCAAGAGTCTATTTAGAGTTGAAGCGAGCACAAGTATATTGCTGTCATCAGCAAAGTTTACCAGACAGGAGCCATGACCAAATATCTCAAGCGCTAGGTTGTTAATGTAAAAACAAACAGCAGTGGTCCCATCACACTTCCCTGAGGAATGCCAACATTTAGATGGCCCTCCTCAGAGAAGTGGCGTACCCCATCCCGATCTATCACGACTCTCTGCCTGCGGTCCAGCAGATAAGACCTTACCCAATCCAACGCCGGGCCTCGAACACCATAGAGCTCCAGCTTGTCAAGCATTATGGAGTGATCTAGGCTGTCAAATGCCTTTGACAGATCCAGAAACACCCCCATAGCCAGTTCCTTATTCTCATGCCCTTCCAAGATCCTATTTACAATATTAAAATTTAATTAAAAAAAACCTTAAAATATCAAGAATTATTATTGAACCTAGTAAAATACTAACAATAAACCATTCAGGTTTCAAAACGGGAAGGTGACTCATCGCTTATGCAACTCAAGGAAGAATTCCGAACGTACGACGCTCTTAGGAGAGAACACGATGCCCAAATTGTCCAAATAGCTACCGAGGCTGGATTGAGAATAGCACCGGATCAGTGGTCAGCGCTACTCTATGGCGATACAGCGCACAAGTCACATATGCAGAGCATAATGGACAAACTGCAAACGCCTCAGTCGTTCGCACAGTCTGTCCAGGAGCTTGTGATCGCTTTACAGCGGACGGGAGATCCTGGGAAGTTGTCCGTGTTGAGAAACCCTTTGGAATTGTTGGCTGGTATCGATCCTAGTCCAGGTATGTTTTTTTTTAAACAAGCAGCGATGTATTCTTTTAAATTGAACCTAGTGCCAAAGTGCCGTGCTGCCCTTTAAAACTAATAGTGTATACAGCGTGTCCTAACTCTATTTATACCCGAAATAACTTTGCCGCTGTACAAGATACAAAAATAAACTTAAAATAAGAAATGTTTATTTGGATTTATGTCAAGTGGGTATTTTTAAATTGAATACCCTGTATATTTTAACAATTTTTGATTGTATTAAATTTTACATCAAACATATCTCATACACTATACGTCAATTATTGCTGGTTTTTGAGATATCAGCAATATGGTAATATAACCATTAAAAACTAAAAGTGAAGAAAGAAAAAATATTTTGGTTCTCATTATTTTTAAATACACATGTAATTAATTACCTTTCATTGTAAGAGTTACTAATAGATATGTCAGCAATTTAGTTTATTTTAGACACATAATTATTCGCACTGAAAAAACAGCAATATGTCAATTATGGATGGTTTTTAGGTTAAGCAGTGGCGACTCGTGCATTGACGAACAGTGGAGGCTCAAGTCATAAAGACTATATACAGTGTGGGCAAAATTAAACTTGCATACTTTTTAAATAATGATAACTTTTTATCTCTTGCGCCTATCTTTTTAATAGTCTCGGCCCGTCACGCCATTCGGAATAACTAAATCAAAACAAATACATAAGTGACACGAGCACTACCAAAGACCAACTGAGGCTAGCCTCCCAGGGCGGTTTACTTTATGCGACGATAATAAAGAAGCAGGACGTTTGACTTTGCTTAATCGGGCTTTTAAGGCTGTGTTATTTAAAGCGGCCAGTAATATCGGGCGGAGACTTGCCTCCCTTGCTACGTTTGGCATTGATTATTTCGGGTTGTTGGTTTCTTCGTATTTAAAATTTTCAGATACTTAATTTGAGTATTTTGCTTTTAGAATCAACAACACCTACTTGGAAAGAGTGTACCGAATGCTTGGAGGCAGTAAAGCAAGTCGTTGCCGGTCTTGTAGAGTTCATCCAGCAACACGGCAGTAGAAAAGTCCAAGACACGTCTCATTCACAACACGCCAAATACAAAATCAGCATGTGTCGCGATCTGACGCTTCGGGGAAGTTGTCCCAGGGGTACCAACTGTACTTTTGCACACTCCAATGAAGAATTGGAAAAGTAAGTTTGCTCATTTCATTTGAAGGTAATAGTTCGATATAGCGGTTTTCGCTATTATAAGAGATTTACGAAAAATTCTTTTTCAGGGGTTTCTATAGGTCGATTATGACACAAATCTGTGGGCGCGTTTTCCAAAATCCATTTCTATAATTTATTTTTAATAAAAACATATTTACGGGACGGTGGAGTGAACAGGGGTGCTGGGTGGGGACAAAACAGTATAAATCCAACGTCAAACACAAGAAAACATTAATATAGTGCACTCGGGGCACATGAAAATGTAAATTAATTTTGAAAAGTATGAAATTTTTCGAAAAACTATCACACACATATGAGATATCTCGTTTGTCATTAAAAAATGACAGTCTTGATAGAAGCAGCGTTGCCAAACTTCTTATGAAGAATTAACACCAAGCCTATTTCGGAGATTATCCACCATTTCCATGAGAAACAATGGTATTTTTGTAGAAATGCCTCCTTCTTTATGTTTAGGTATTTTCCTTTTTTTCTCTACAAATTATAATAGGAAGAAGGAATAACTTAATTTTTCAAATGAATTTTGTCCTGTATCTTTCTTTTTTTTTAAGTTATTGACACTTTCTCACTTTATTTGGCAACATTGCAAGACATTTACAGTTCTATATTTTTTATGCAGTGACAGTCATGGCGGGATTGTTGTACTATTATTTATTTTTAATTTTTTAAACAATTTTTGGACATTTTTGTAAACAGAAAGTGCGGTATGTACTGTGAAATACTGTTTTTGGGCGTTTAATGTAGGATTTCTACTGTTTCGTCCCCACCCAGCACCCCTGTTCACTCCACCGTCCCGTAAATATGTTTTTATTAATAATAAATTATGGAAATGAATTTTGGAAGACGCGCACACAGATTTGTGTCATAATCGACCTATAGAAACGACCTGAAAAAGAATTTTTCAAAAATCTCTTATAATAGCGAAAAACCGCTATATCGAACTATTACCCATTTGAATTTCTTTTAAAGATCGTGATTTTAAATTTGTCTTACAGATATAGAGCCAAAAACCGAAAAAACATCAACCGTAACAAAGAGCATCGCATTGAAAACCAGTCGCCCACTGAAAAGTGTTCCCTCAACCTGAGGAATACTATTCGGTGCCTAACAACACCACCGCTAGTCCAGTACCCATTCAAGCTGTCGTGCAGATTCCGCGGATGGGTTACGATATTCCTTTCAATCCGAATTTTCCGCCGAATCCGCAATTCGCCCAACCCATATACACCCAACCGACGCCTTATCCGCCTCAAGATATCTATCCTGCACCACATAATGTAGTACTTACAAACGGGGCACCTATATACCCCGCTCAACAGACTGAATATCAGACTGTTAGTCCTCATACTACTCAGAATGTTGAGTCTAATAAGAGGTCTGGATGGGATCATATGGTAAGTTTTGGCTCACGTAAATTGTGGAATATACAGGGTTAGTAAAAAAGGCTGGTATGGTGGATTATCTCAAAAACCGTTAAATACAGGGTAATTCAAAATCGATCACGAAACTTAAGTGGGTGATTTTAGTTGACAAAATAGGGGTAGAGCTTCATATAATTTTTTTTCAAAATGTCATTCGTTTTCGAGTTACAAGCCGTCAAAGTTAAATTTTTATTTTGGTTTTTTCGCCATATTGCATTTATTTTTTAACCATTCCAGTTAATATTTGGCACACAAATCGAGCTTTGCAGATTCTAATTTTAGGACAAAAGTACTTTTTTTAAATACCGCCACGGGGCACTTTACCTAAAACTTAAAATTTATTTACATCATAACTTTTTTATTTTGACAGATATCGCAAAGCGGGGGGCGCCATTTTATAGACAATCACAAACTTAACAAATAAGGTACTCTTTATTAAAGTCGATAAACCTCACCGTTTAGGCACCAATAGACATCTAAAATTTTTCATCAATTTCAATCAAATTACCTACATACATACAGGGGTGTCCAGTAACTCAACCGACAAACTTTACGGGTCGATTCTACAACAAAAAATAAGAAAAAACCTCATATTAAAAAAATGTCCTAAATATCTTAGTTTTTGAACTATGGTGTGTTAAATATTTAAAAAAAAATTTTTTTTTTTTAAATTTTTAACACCTCATAGTTCAAAAACTAAGACGTTTAGGACATATGTTTATATCAAGTTTTTTAAAGGTTGGACTTAGGTTTAAGACTTTATTTATAAAATATGTTTAGAATTTTACGCAGAATCTAAAAGATAAATAATATATAGGGGTTCCATTTAAAATAAGGAAGTTCACATTAACTTTCGGTATAACGAGAAGTGGTAGAGATGTCAAAATATTTTAGTTGTATGTCCCCCACTGACTTTATCATTTTACCAAATTTTCAAAATTTTCCAAAGTGTACTTTTCGAGAACTCGATCGCGGCAGTTCCCAGTGGGACACCCTGTATTAGTAGCTTTTAAGTAATCTTTATTTTATTGAAATTATAATTTAATCCTCAGGTTGCAAAAAATCAAAACTATTCGCCACAAAACAGGCCGACGCGTAATCAGACCAAAAGTCTGGCCGAATTGCATCAACTGAAAAGGGAGGTGATCATGCAGCTGGAAAAAGTAGTCGGCAAAAATGCGGCCACGGAAATTTCGAATAATGCCACGAGTTTGGCGAGACAAGAATCGCAACACGACTTGGACAGTCCCACGTCGCCCTATAACTTCTGGAGTGGACATATTAGTTCAGGTTTGTTGACTTTTTTTTACAGGGTGATTCAAAAATCGATCACAAAACTTAAGGTGGTGATTCTATGTGACAAAATAGAGGTAGAGCTTCATATAATTTTTTTCAAAATGTCATTTGTTTTCGAGTTACAAGCCGTCAAAGTTCAATTTTTAGTTTGGTTTTTTCGCCATATTGCATTTATTTTTTAACCAATCCACTTGATATTTGGCACACAAATCGAGCTTTGCAGATTCTAATATTTTAAGACAAAAGTACGTTTTTTAAATACCGCTAGAGGGCACTTTACCTAAAACTTAAAATTTATTTACATCATAACTTTTATTTTGACAGATATCGCAAAGCTGGGGGCGCCATTTTATAGACAATCAAAAACCTAAAAATAAGGTACTCTTTATTAAAGTCGATATACCTCACCGTTTAGGCACCAATAGACATCAAAGTTTTCATCAATTTCAATCAAATTACCTACATACATCCAGTAACTTAACCGACAAACTTTACGGGGCGATTCTACAACAGAAAATAAGAAAACACTTTTTATAAACATATGTCCTAAACGTCTTGATTTTTATACTACGGTGTGTTAAATATTAAAAAAAAACTTTTTTGGAATTGAATGAGTCATTCTTCATAATTATACTTATGAAAAAAATTAAAAGCATTCTTATTAAAAACCCATTTTATGAGGTGATAGAGTTTTTTCAACATTCCTGTGATATTCTGACTGTATGAATTTTAAATTTTATGTTGTTGTATTTTTTACTGTATTAAACATTGTTTTTAAATATTATAGGCTTAAGTTTTTTAAATTTTAATAAGTGACACGTTCTACACTTCTTGTGAGGTATTTTGTATTTTTGTACAGTTTTTGGAACAAATAAATTATTATTATTATTATTATTATTAATTTTTGCTTGTAGAACAAAATTGATTCACAAAGAGGAAATGTTGAATTTGTTTACTGGGTTCGCAAAAACTTAAAAAACATGATTTTTATTCAAGAGTAAACTACCTTTATTTTTCATTTCTAGGCAAAATATAATTTAGTAAATGTATTTGGAATAGCATTTTGAATGACTTTATTATTGTTACAGGGGTATCCAAAAGTTTTATGGAACTGATTTTGGAGTTGTCAAAAATTAATTATTTTACATTTTTATAATAAAATGACCTAAAATAATCTCATTATTTGCTTTTCAAACACCTGCTTTCTTTAAATTTCTACACAACACAATTTTTCAGCTGTAAATAAATGTGATCAAGGCGTTTTAGCCAAATTATGGAGTTTAATTAAATTTTGTATTACTGTTTGTATCAATGACGTATGGACCCAGCGATTCATTCATAATTTTGTGATAAACATTAAGCCAGCAATCCTAATAGGCAAAGGGGGTGAGGCAAGCGAGAAATGAAAATGGCGGACTTACTTTTTGACCTTGGTCGATAGTATGCACCCAACGACGTTGGTCTCTATTTACCTGTGAAAAGTGAGGTGCAGAAATGAATAGTGTACCCTTCTACAAACAAAGCACTGCCTACCCATATTGTCTTTAAAAACACTTTCTAATCACCAACAAACACCAGAAAATACACAAAAACCGCATTATATTATAAGCTTTATTTGATCACTTTTGGCTTCAAAGGACAGAAACCAACAAAAATGACAAAGCAAAGGGGAGTCACCCACAGGCGTTTAGGAAAAGTTCATTCATGTTTTATTTACGATGGAGTAAAAATCCCTGGGCGGCGTTGCCGGGATTAACAAATAATCACCTATTTTCAGAATTTTGCTTTTTTTAAAAGATAATAACTTATAATATTTGAACATATTTTTTTATTATGATACCTAAAAATGATAAAAATATATGTATTGTTTATTTAAAAAGTTATATTACAAAATTCTTTAATATAGAGGCTTATCCTACAACTACTTGTGGTTAGTAAGTTTAGAGTAGAAAAATTAAATTTGGCAAACCGCATTTTAGCGCTTTTACTGTGATGTATTGATGATAACAGCTCAAACTTAAACAAACCTGGTCCATACGTCGTTGGTTTGTATCGATTGAAAATATGATTCTAAATAATTTTTATAATGACATTTTTCCTAAGAATGAAAAATAAAGGTAGTCTACTCTTGGAGAAAAATAATATTTTTTAAGTTTTTGCGAACCCTGTATACAAAATCAACATTTTCTTTTCGTGAATCCTATTTTTTTTACAAGCAAAAATTTTTTTTAAAGAATTACTTTTTTCGAAAAATTAAATTTTTTGACCGTTTGTCCTCTTGTTAACCCCATCCGTGGACAGTCTATATATTTAAAGGGAGTTCATATCACTAACCATGTTCTTTTACTATGTCACGTCAAGTTTTTAATGTTATTTTACATAGATGTACTAAAAATCTCAAGCTTTCACATGTTAAAAAAAAGATAGATTTGAGCCCCCATACTAATTGTTTAAGTCTATGACCTTTTTTTTATTTTTTTATATAAAAAAAATAATAGCAAAAAAGGTATTGGCTTCAATGTCACTATATTTATAAATTAATTGTTTATCTTAGGTCCTACATTTGTCAGGTCTGACTCTATCTTAGCAGCAGATGATGACTATGTCCCATATGATGCTCCTGCTATCAGTAAATATGGACCAATTTCAAGAATGGCAAAAGATGGTAATGGCATAAACCAGTCGGCTGCATTTAGAGATGGAAATTTATCATCGAATATGGTATGTGCCTACAGACACACATTCTACATGGTCTTGCGGAAGTAATTCAATATACCAAAAGTTATTCTCCCAGAATTCTTTGCCATTCTCAGTATGCTTTGCCTTACTTTGTTCACCCCCACTCTTTCCAGTTTTGCCCGCCCATTTCCTGCCCACTGACTTCTCCTAAGGACTGGTCCTAACCAATGGGGTCGAGTCAAACTTGTGGTTATGGGCTGGTACAAAAGAAAGTGGGAGGGGCCAAAGTGGAAGAGTGGGGGTGGGCAAAGTCTGCTATCCCTTTTTAAAGTTTTATGTCCTTATCTCAGTAATTAATAATAATTTGTTATTTTAAAAAATGTTTATTCATATTATTTAAAAAAAATAAAAAACAATTAATAAGAATTTTATTCTTTAATTTAATTAGTACAAAAGATGATAAATTTTAAAATTATATTTTCTTGGTTTATAGGTACGAAGGCCCGTTTCTTCGGGAAGTCCTGTAACGCCCTGGTTTTATAATAACAATAACCACTTTCACCAAGGGAATGTACCAACCGGTATTATGGCACCTCAAATGACTGGGATTGGCGAGGGATATGTCACATATGGTAAAGTAAAATATTTTATACACCGTATTCGGAAAAAACGTGTACAAAATATTCTAAAAAAGTTAATTTAAGTTAATTTGTTTATACCGGGTGTTGCTCCGTCGAGCGGGACATAGGGAATCCCATGTAAATTTTGAAGTGGTCCAATATTGGCTCCCCTTATTATTTTATAAGAAAATATTATAAGGATTTTTTAAAGAGCACGAAAAGTTGTACAAATTCCAGCTCTTCTCAGTTCGCCAGCTAAAAGATAAATGCTAAAATAAGTTACGAATCTCCTATCTTCTTACGCGCCCTGTATTATTAGAAGTTTATAATAAAATACCAGAAGAATTATTTAACCTCTTACTCTCAAGTTGTCAGGTCAATGTCACATCATTTTTAAATAATGAACTACTTAAATCAAGAAAAAAATCACTATTATAAAATGGTTTTATCAGGGAAATAGTTATCGAAGAGTAGCGGACATATTTACAGCCTATTTTCCTAATAGGCCAATACCAAGTAAATCAACAGTAGAACGGAAGATAAAAAAAATGAAACTCGGACAGGCACAGTAATCAATAATTGCAAATGTAAAGAAAATCGACGTGAAAATCAGAGACAAATTGTACAAAACGAGAGGGATTTAGAAGTGATACTTTGTGTAGAGGAGCCGAAGGAAACATTAGCACGAGAAAACTGGGGGACATTACTGGACAAGACCACACCACCAACCTTGCTCTTGAAAATCAAGAGATTTGGTATTAAATGGATGGCTGCCCAACACACAGTACCAGAGCTGTGCGCGAATACTTGAACAACGCATTTAATAACATCATAGGCCCGAACCACGCAATATCTTGGCCAGCCAGGTCTCCGGATCTTTCGCCAAACGATTTTTTCTATGGGGACATTTAGAAACTAAGCTTTATACCAATAAAAAATATGAAAATTTTGACCAGCTAAGGAATGCTATTTCCGCTGAATGTGCCAGAATATCGATGTACCAACTAGCCAATGTAAAAAATGAGTTTTATAATCATTTGGGTTATTGTCTGGCAGTTAATGGAGGAATATTTGAGCATTTGATTAACTCCTGATATTTTCGTCATAAAATGATTTCTAAATGTAGACAAATTTGTTTTATTGTCTTGCGTAACTGTGAGTGCATGTGTTGGAATTAGTTGTAAACTAAAATGAAATGCGAGCATTCTTTTTGAAATTCCCGTATAAAATTGTTCAGTTTTGGCAATGACATTATAAATAAATTGTCACTGATAAATCGAAATGGTGTTTTTATAATTGATTTCTAGAGTACAGGGTGCATTATGAGATACTACGTTGCAGAAGTATTTAAGCAGTTTACTCTTTACTGGTTGGTTGAAAAATGCTCAAATTTTCATTTTAAGTGGAACTTATTGTGCTCTTCAATAAATCCTAATAGCATTTTTTTCTAAAATAATTAGGTGAGCCAATATTTGACTACTTCAAAATTTACATGGGATTCCTTATGTCCCGCTTGGCGGAGCAACACCCGGTATAATAGGTGCTTTGTCTACGTTTTTATTTTTCTTAAAGATTTTATGTTATTTTTCCTTTTCTAAGGACTAACCGCAAATAAAGTAAACAACTGTTTACAATATTCATTTTTTTATTTAAAAATCATTGATTCAGGTTCTCCTCAAGTGATAATCCAAAGACTCCAGGATCCTTCGAAAGAACTGATCGCCGAATCGCAGAGGGTGAAAATCCAGCTGCGGAATCTCGAAAAGCAACTGAACGACCTGAAGTTGGCCGCGCAAGGGGTCACGAATTTGAGCGAGAGCGAGAGGCTCACCCAGGAGCTTCAACTCATAGAGCAGGGTATACAGGAGAAACAAAAAGAAGCCTGTTTGGTAAGTTTATAATAAGTTCATATTATTTTAAATAAATATATTTGATATACAGGGTCATCCCAAGTAAGTGTCTGCTCTTAGTACCCTTGTTAGTCAAAATACAAAATTATTTTCAGAAATATGACCATCGTCAAGATTTTGATAATAAACTAATATAGAGAATACTACATTTGATATGTCTATCTCTTATAGTTTTTGAAATATTACAATCGAAATACAAAGAAATTGTAGTTTAATCTCCATTTTATACAGGGTGATTCAAAAATCGATCACGAAACTTAAGGGGGTGATTCTACTTGACAAACTAAGGGTAGAGCTTCATATATTTTTTTTTCAAAATGTCATTCGTTTTCGAGTTACAAGCCGTCAAAGTTCAAGTTTTTATTTTTTGTTTTTTGAATTGCCTGCTTACAGGAAAACCGATTTGACTAATATTTGAAAGATATTTGAACGACAATCCATTTTATAGATCAAAAACTTAAAAAATAAGGTACTCTTTATTAAAGTTGATAAACCTCAACGTTTAGGCACCAATAGACATCAAAGTTTTCATCAGTTTCAATCAAATTACCTACATACATACAGGGTGTCCAGTAACTCAACCGACAAACCTAACCAAACGATTCTATAACAAAAAATAAGAAAAAACTTCATATAAACATATGTCCTAAACGTCTTAGTTTTTGAACTACGGGGTGTTAAAAATAAAAAAAAAAGGTTTTATTTGCAAATATTTAACTAAGACAAAGACGTTTAGGACATATGTTTATATGAAGTTTTTTTCTTATTTTCTGTTGTAGAATCGCCTCGTAAAGTTTGTCGGTTGAGTTACTGGACACCCTGTATGTATGTAGGTAATTTGATTGAAATTGATGAAAACTTTGATGTGTATTGGTGCCTAAACGGTGAGGTTTATCGACTTTATTATAAAGAGTACCTTATTTTTTAAGTTTTTGATTGTCTATAAAATGGCGCCCCCAGATTTGCGATATCTGTCAAAATAAAAAAGTTATGATGTAAATTAATTTTAAATTTTAGGTAATGTGCCCTCTGGCGGTATTTAAAAATAGTACTTTTGTCTTGAAATTTTAGAATCTGCAAAGCTCGATTTGTGGGCCAAAAATTAACTGGATTGGTTAAAAAATAAATGCAATATGGCGAAAAAACCAAAATAAAAATTGAACTTTGACAGTTTGTAACTCGAAAACAAATGACATTTTGAAAAAAATTATATGAAGCTCTACCCTTATTTTTTCAAGTAGAATCACCCCTTAAGTTTCGTAATCGATTTTTGAATCACCCTATATACGGCACCAAGCTTAGTGTTTACAGCTTAGAGCTATGGATATAATAGTCTAAGATATAAATGGGAAGTGACCTGCACCCATCTGTTTACCGGAAACTATTTTATATTAAATATTTAGTTACGCATGTCAAGCCAAGTTCGAGCAAAGGAACTGGCTACAGCGCCGAATGTAATATTACACGAACCACTTAATGCCACTTTTGACCCTCCATAACTAAAAACCTATTTAACTTAAACACATGAATGTGTGTTTATTAATATACATAGAGATAACTAGAAGCTCTAATTTTATGAAGCTAGCTCAAATGGTTATAAAGATATGAAGGTCCAAAAGTCGTCAATTTTCCACTGACTGACATATAGATCAAAAACCTAACCCCTTCCAGATGAAATTTGAAATCTAGCTCGGTAATTATTTGTAAAAGTTTTGTACAAAATCCAAATATGTATGAGATCTTAAAGTAGGTTAGATTCGACTTGGGCAGTTATTATCAGAACTAAAAAAATATTTAAATAAGTCGAATAACTTTATAAAATCACTGATGTAATGAAAACTGGCCAAGTCAAATCTAACCTACTTCATCTCATACATATTTGGATTTTGTACAAAACTTGACACCCATTTAGATCTCCATTCTTTTTGCGGCGAAGCCCACAGCCAAGCATAATTTTAGTATTGAACTTGGCTAACGTTTGTTACATTTATGTTTTTGGTGGGATATTATTTCAACAAAAATATTGCTATAGGTGTCCATAAAAAAATATGGTCAAGGCTATATTTAAATTAAAAAAATAACCTCAACATTTTTGACACACCCTGTATATTGACATTTTTTTTACTCTACATGACAGTACTAATGTATCACTTTTTTTTTCTCTCCAATTTTATAAATTGAGCCATGGGAAATAGTTTTAAAAAATTATTAGAATTCTTTGGTACATTCTGTATTATTTAAACATGCATATTTTATTAACTAGTCTTAGAATGTATTTAAAAAAATAGAGGTTGTCATTATACAAGATATGTCAAAAATTTTGAGGTTATTTATTTAATAAAAAAAATTAGTTGAATAACCTAACACATGGCGACGTGAGGAAAAGAGACAATCTAACGTGAATACCTGCGTGTAAACGTTTCTGATTGGATTAGTCACATACACCCTTTGTTGTTGCTTTGCTGGCCGATATCCCAATACCTATTTGCTTAACCGGTATAGTCTTGGCCATAATTTTTTAGGCAACCCTGTAACATTACTTTTGTTTAAATAGTATATTTGATATACAGATGTGTGCAGATGGCTTCCTATTCACATCTTGGACTATAATAGGTATTTCCCATAATTTTTAGATTTAGATGGCCATATTTTCAAAACTAAGAGGTAAATTTATGAAACGTGGTTTTTTCTTAAAGCTCTTTAAAACGTTTTTTAATAATGACACAATATACAGGGTGTTTCTTTTAAAATTTTACCGTGGAACTCATTTTAACTAGTTTTTTTGCCTTCTTGCACCAAAGGAGATATCTCAACAGAAAAATGAATTTCTTCGACTCTTTCTAAAATAATATAAGACTAATGCCCAGTTTTACAAAGCAGGTTTAAACTAAGTTCACTGAACTGGGGTCAGGCCTTTGAACTTTCCGTAAAATTTAAATTTCTTTCAATTCCTTGACACTGACAGCAAAATACGCGCATTTAGTGTGACGTCACACGACGTTGACGTTTGTTTTACCCTCAAGAACATACCTATTAGAGGCAGTCTTGCCGCCTAGTTGTGCAAACAATCGCATGCTAAAAAAGCAATAAACTTTAGCTCTGCATAATCATAGTGGTCAGCAGGACCAAAAGCGATAGATTATACTCTTGTCATATTTCTTTCTCATGCGCTTTTTCACACTGCCATAAAGGCTGACTCTAGAGGTATATTTTTAAGGCTTTGAATGGAATCCAAACAAACCCCTCTACCCCCTCTCCACTCCATAAAACAAACAAAGGTTTCTATGGAAAATATACTTTATTTTTCAAATTTGTTACATTAGTGGCACTATTTAAGATATTTTATATTAGTTTTATCAAAATGGATTACGAGGAACCTTTCAGCATTAATATCATCGATTGAAGTTCGTAAAAATTGTACTTTTGTTCACATAGTTAGGTTAGGTGGATGAATATCACAAATAATCACGAAAATTTAGAGTCACAGTGTCACAAATAGCCGGCACTAGTCACAAACACTTTAAAACACACAAAAACTCACATAAATAGCGTTATTTTAACTTTCATCAGGAATTCACATAATAAAAATCTATTGTTTGGATTCCTTGCCTGCGTCGTGACGTCAGAACTAAATGCGCGAATTGAGATTTTAAGCAAACTTCAAAGGCCTGACCTCAGTTTAGTAGAACTAAGTTTGATCCAGCTTTGTAAAACTGGGCCTAAACGAGCCAGTACCAGGTTCTAACAAAAGCGTTGCTTATCATGTAAGAAATTAATTTTAAGCTCTCACTTTTTACTTTTCAGAACAAAATCGTCCATTCTTTGAGCCAAGCTCAGGGCAACTCTTACAACAACGGTAACCCGTCGGCTAGATCAACAGAGGACGCGATGTACGAGGCGGACATCGCCAACGATATGCGGGAGCTAGAGCTGCGACTTCAGGAGGAGCTGGAAGAGTGGAGCGGCGACGATTCGCCCAAATGAACGGATTTTTAACCCAATGGGTTCTTCGAGATATTGATTTTGCATGACATTTGATGAAATTGAATTGCCCAATGATGATTTTTGTTTGTCGATGTTTGGATTGTGTGTTGTAGACCAGGCCTTATCTGGTTTCAGTTGGATTTATGAGGTGGCAGGAGAGTTTTTGTTGGAGACCCTTTAAACAAATGTGTATTTATAACAAGAATTGAAATGTGGTCCCTCAAAGACAAGTTCAGAACACTTATTAAATAAACAACATGTAAATAATGTATTTTCTGCTATATGCTATCATAACATCAATTTTAAACGATTATCCGATTGTCTACGGTTTTAACCACGGTAATATTGGTGACAACTTTGACGTATAATACATGAGTTAAACGTCAACCCAACGCATAGGTAAATATCGTTTTATAATTGAATTTTCTACAGGATAATTTTAGCTAGAAATGGCAAAATACAGTTATATTCATAGAAAATTCGTACAGGTGTTAAAAAGAGAGGCAATACTTTTTTGGATTATTCTCTGTATTTGTCCAAAAAGATCTTTATAATAAAGTTAAAAAATATTTCCATCAAAAACAAACCACCACCTCGTACATCCAACATAAATAAATAAATAAACTCCTATTTTCTGGCAGATAAGGCTTGGTCTATAGTTAATTTTTTTATTTCTACAACTATTATTAATTTTCTATTTTTTTCTTTCTTTTCCGTTTTAGATAATTATTGTGTTGTTGTTATTTGAAAGTAGACAATAATGAAAGTCGCTCCGATAGCCGTTTTACATATACGCGATATTTGTGGCGAAAGCAATTTCTTAAATTTTAAGATTTTTTAGGAAGAACAACATATGTAAAAAAATATGTATTTTTAGTGAATCAACAAAGAAAATGCTTTTCAGAAAACTTAAGTTGACTTTTGTGCTTTTATGGAACTGTTTAAATTTTGAACTTTTCTTTTATTACGAAAATTCTACTTAGAAACGCATAAATTTATTTTTTTATTTATTATTAAAATGTTCGCCACTAGTAGGTATGATTATCATTTTTTGAATAATTCTCGTATGTTTAAATCGGCTTGAAGAGGCTCCATTTCAGCTCCCCAAGCAGCAAGCTGACGTCTTATCGACGTCCCTTTTTAGTAATTTTTGGTCAGCAAAGACGTCATAAGATGACGACAAAATGACGTTAAATTGACCTCCCTAAGTCACAAACTAAAGACGTCCCGTTAATGACGTCATAATGACGTCTTTAAGATGACGAAAAATTGACGCCTATACTTTTTTCTAAAAGCTAAATTGATACGATATTTTATTTGAAAATTGAAATAGGAAAACTCCTTACTGCTTGCAATTACCTTAAGGCTTGCACTGCAAGGTCGCATCTCTCGAGACACTGTCTAACCTGGAGATTCAAATTTTTACAACTAGCCGAAGATATATTCTTTCAAAGCTAATTGAGATCACCAACCTGCAGACCGGTCTTCGATCTATTTTGGTCTCATCGGTACGGTGTAGGCGATAAAAAAGCGAAGATGTTGAATAAACGTAGTAGTTTCTTGTCCATTGCGCCATCTATCGGTAGAGTTTTTTCCTATTTCAATTTTGTAAAATTATTAGTCTTATTTTTCTGTCATATGATATTTCGGTTGGATTTTGACACGAATTATATAATGTCACAAAATTTTTATGGCGGGTTTTCTAGACATGACGTCATTAGATTTTTATGAGCTAGTATTACGCCAAAAAGACGTCACTGTCATGACATGACGTCATAATTATGGTCTGATTGATGTCCTATGACCAAAAATGACTTAAAAATGACGTCATAATGACGTCAGCTTGCTGCTTCGGTCCCGATCCCACATATTAAGCTTTACGTGATTTTTAATTAAGTTGTTGGGCATTCTTATTCATAATAAGTGCCAACTTAGTGATTTCAATTTTAATGAATTTGGCCAGAAGTTATTCCAGTTTTATGGGACATCGAGGTGAAAGGAAATATCGATTTAAAGTGATTCTTTATACACGTCGGTGCTGTTAAACATATTGTTCCGGAACACCTCGTATATCAATTACGACAACTATTTTATTGTCACTGTGGTCAAACGGACAGCTGTTTACCAGATAAAAATATTTTATGTTTTACCCATCTATTATTGATCTGTAATACCTTAGAAACGGAATATGTTATGGTAGCAATAATACCTGCTATCACACCTAGGGCATTATAAGCGGGCATTATGATAATGCCCGCTTATAATGCCCAAAAGCAAAAACACACATTACCAATATGACTTTGTGTACCAAGTAGATATCATCAGGAGCCTTCTTAATAAATTTAATATTTGTTCTCCTTCCAAAACTTTAGACTTCTTCAGGATGTATCCTTTCAACTTAACTTTTAAAAAGATATGAGACGATGGTATTGCGAAATGTCTATATTTTCATAGACCATCAACGTAGACCTTAGGAGGGTGGAATACTTGGTCCAGAAAGAGTTCGGACTGTATTTTTCCGACTAAAAATAATAAAGTTTGTTAAACATATGTATTAAAATAAAATCAATAACTTACCAGTTTCTGAAAATATGCCATTAAAACGGTTTCGGTTATTTGAAGAATTATTGCGTTCGCATCTTTCCAAATACCAAATATGCCATACTCCGGATCATGCTGTTGCCTTGATTTAACTGGCAAAAGATTTTCTGTCGCTTTTATGGCCTTTTTTCTTATATTTTGTGGAATTTCTTCAATTTTGAGCAAATAGTTAAATAAAAAATGACAACTGACTAACTGATAGAAACATCAAAGTCAAACTTAACACCAGTCATTATCTACTTACGTATACAGGTACAGGTGCAACTTATTTTTAATATTGCGAATAAATAATGTAATTAGTCATTGAAAAACTCTTTTTTGCATTGTATGCACCACGGGCTTTACTGGACTATAATGCCCATCAGGTCGAAATCTAGCCCTCGGGCTATTTCGACCTTCAGGGGCATTATAGTCCTAGTAACGCCCTTGAGACATTAATAGCTAATAAATTAAATATAGTATTTAAGTAAAAGGTTGCCTAAAAAATTATGTTCAAGGCTATATTTCAATTTAAAAAATAACCCCAAAATGTTTGACACAACCTGTTTAATGGTTACCCTTTTTTATTCAGTCTAAGGCTATTTAATGCTAGTTAATAAAATATGTATGTTTAAATAATACAGAATATACCAGAAAATTGTAGTAGTTTTTCAAAATTTTAAATTAAAACAAATTCCCAAGTTTTATTTATAAAAATTATAAAAGAAAATACATTTAGTGATATATTGGTACTGTCATGTAGAGTAAAAAAATAGCCATTATACAGGGTGTGTCAATAATTTCGAGGTTATTTTTGTAATTTAAATATAGCCTTGACCATAATTTTTAGTACCAAGTTCACCAGGTCACTCTTTTACCGAGGCGACATGGGTTCAATATCCGACCGGGGAAACATTTTTAATTGGAAGTTATTTAAAATAACGTCCGTAGCGTCTTAAAGGTGCTGTGAAACGTAAAAACTGTATATTTTAGTGCTTGAACAAAGTTGACGAAATATCGAGAAGAGATGGGTTAAAAATCTAAAAACCCGTCACCCACGGTACCCGGGTACTTACAAAGATTTAAAAAAACAATAGCTGCGCTGTTATGTATAAAGAATCTCTTTAAATTTATCTTTTTAAATACACTTTAGAAAAGGGTTGGTGAATCGTCATCTCTTTTGTAATCATACTGTGTGTGATTGGTATATCAATATTGTGAGTTGATATATTTCTTCAAAGTGAGCATTTGTTTGAAAATGCATCCTGACTAAAGAAAAAATTGCTTACAAAAAGTGGTCGATATATATATTATATATTTATTTAAACTTATTTACATAATCTGCCGTTATAATATTTTTATGGTATTGTATTACTAGTTTCTTTGTGACATTTTTTTGTATTTATTTGCATTTTTACCGCATCAACTTAGTTTAATTTTATTTCAATACATAATTATTGAGAAATGTGTTTTGGAACCTTTGTATGAATACAAACCAGAAAAATTCTAAAATAGTTTTTGAATGTCACAAGGAACACTACTACAATATTGCTTTTCAAAGGTTATTCAAGTATTTTTAAAGATATACTTTTTATTTGTTTATCAATTCTTTTTTCCTAAAAATAGACATAACAAGAATCAGGCTAGAGAAAGCATAGAAAGCGGTCGCCGTTCTTCAAGACTTGGCATTCCTCTATTTGACATCCTTTGCATTGTTTTGTCGTCAATTCTAGATCACTATCCGCGATCTGCCAGAAACACAATATTGCATCACAGTAAATAAGCTGATAAAAATGAGTATCTAGATCTAAAATGGCAAAAATATTTACAGAAATTACGCGAATTTGGTTTGTGTCTCGGCTAAAAACAAGCACCTTTAGACTTGAACATTTGACATTGGCCATATTGCTTTGACGTGTTATGACGTCACATCTCCTATTTTTCGGCCATGTTGTTCATTGACGGAGATATACAGTTTATTGTATTAGTAGAACAACCGTTTATAAAACAGTATTTAATTATTATTAAGTTGTAAATTCTTTCACTTTAAATAAAAAACATTTGGAATTACATCTTTCAACAAATATCACTACCAAAACAATGCAAAATGAAATGTGCAAATTCTTGACGCCACTGGATTGATCATCAGCTTTGATTTTACCCAGTCTTGCCAACTTTTCTCCGTGGAGTGCCTTTCCTTGCATCCCCGACCTTGAACCGCCTAAAAGGTGAGGATATGTCGCAACCTTATAAATATAAACTAACCTTGGATGCCAACTACTAAAACACCAAGGTTAGTTTATATTTATACTGAGAATAGGTTGGAGACGTAAGGAAGAGCACCCCACAGAGAAAGTTGGCAAAACTAGGTCAAAATCAAAGCCGATGATTAATCCAGTGGCGTCTAGAATTTGTGCATTTCATTTTGCATTGTTTTGGAATTGATATTTGTTGAAAGATGTAATTCCAAATGTTTTTATTTAAAGTGAAAGAATTTACAACTAATAATAATTAAAAACTGTTGTGTTAACGGTTGTTCTAATAATACAATATACTGTATATCTCCGGCCCTGAACAACATGGCCGAAAAATGGAAGATGTGACGTCATCACACGTCAAAGCAATATGGCCGAATGTCGTGACCCTATATAGACCGACTTTGCTAAAACACTTAACAAAAGTTGTAGGGAAGGTCCGAAGAGCCCCGCTCACCTAAAGCAAATTTGAATAATGTGATCTGTCGGTAACGACTGTATTAAAACCGCATTGATTGTTCACAACTATTGTTTATATTAAGGTATGCTTAATTTTTGGACAAATCAGCGTTTTTAGTTAAAAATAACTTTATATTTTTAAGACCCTACCAACGCAACGGGCGGAGTTGCCCGATAGGTTGGATAACGCCGCCCATACAGGGTGGACAGCGCCCCCACCAACTAAAATATTATCTACTATAAAATAAAACATTTTTAAATGAATTAAACCATATAACTTGTGATATAATATTTATTACCTATAAATCCTAGACATTCAGATTCAGACTAAAAGGTAAAATACAACATAAAAAAATATTATAGGTTAATTACATTGTTGTTATTACTAAAAAATTTTTAAATAACTACACAGCTAAATGCAAATGTAAGGTTTGGTGCCACCTTGGTCAGAATAATTTTCTCTGAGCGGTCTTACCCGATACCGCAATTTTTCTTTAAAATTGCAATTTTCTTTAAAAACCTTACAAAACGTAATATTTTAATAATAAAATACAGTCAATCACCTACATTTTGATATGTTGATGCAAATTAATACTTATGTATCGTAATAACGTTTGAATTTTCACCGAAGAAAAAAATACATCAACCTGCATCCAAAATGTTTTTTAACGACCAAAGGATTTAAAGCAGTTTCGCAGAGCGCAAATTAGCCAAGTTAGCATTTTAGCTTTAATGTTTTTATTAAGTGATAGTTATTGGAGCGATTAGAGGTTGCGTTTTGATATAATGGGGCTTTCGGATCTCCTCTATACTAACTATATTTTATTTTTTATTGCGTTCATTCAACAAAACATAAAAACTGCTTAAAAAATACGATACAAACTGCAACAAGAGCAAAATATTTCTAAGAAATGTCATAGCACTCCAAAAAGGTTCAAACTTTTGATGAGAGCGTAAATTGCTATTACAACGTTGCCAAGTCGCTTAATTTTAATTTTAATTGCTAATTTGTTAGTTTCTGGTGCCTGCTTGCCTCTTCTTGTTCCAGAATGCAACTAAACTAAACTAAGAATGACATGAGAATAAAATAATAAACAAAAACTCATGCCGTTACTTACAAAGCCAGTAACCATGGCTACCAATGTAATTGGATGATTTTTTGTTCATTTGTTTTTGCTAACGCCATTTTAAACTTAGGTTCCAGTCTTGGTTTTCGAAATTAAGCGTTGGCACCGTTGTTAGTGTCCTCGTGGGAATAATTTTAAACTAACTTAGTGGAACATGACATTTCATAGTCAAGTTTTTCTTGATGTTGATACAGTTATTATTGCATTTTTTAAAATATTTTTGTGGTTTATTTAATAAATGTAATAAAAAATATAAAAATAGTTAGTCTACAATGTGTGTTAAGTGTTTCGGTGGTTATCACCATGTATTCCGTTAAAAATTCTGCCATGAAGCAAAACATGCAAAGTTTAATTTGTTATGTCTGCAGTTTAACTGTAAACATTCAAGAACTTATGTATTGTAGCTTTATATAAAATTACGTGGAACGTTAGCTGGTAACTAGTTTTTGCTTTATTTAGGTTTTTAGACAATGATGCCAAATATTTTGTCTAAAATTTAATGCCTTGTTTTCAAAAGTGCTTGTTTCTAGCCGAGACACAAACCCAATATCGTATATTTCTGTAAATATGGTAAATATTTTTCGACATTTTAGATCTAGATACCCATTTTTATCAGCTGATTGACAGCGTTGCAACATTGTGTTTCTTACTTTGAATTCCCAATAGTATTCATTTTTGTTCTAAGTATACAAAGAGTCCCAAAAAAATACTTATACTAGTTTAAGTTGCTTAATACGCTTTTATTTTTAAAAATACTTGAATGATTGGTATTTAATTCCTAAAATATAATTTGTGCTAAGACTGTCTCAACTTCTCGTAGACTATCTTAACATAAACGATTTTAATTTACGTAGGTACCTATATTTATTAACAGTTTGGTTACTGGTGATTTTAGCTAAATTTTAACGCATTTAGTTATACAAAGTGGGAAGAAAAGTTTAACGCAAGTGTGGGAAACATTTATCATAAAGGATTGTTGAAAGTATTTTATTAATAGAGATAAGCAGTGCGTTCAATAAAACCAAATATTTATGGAGCTTTATTATGAAATATACAGGGTTTCGAAATATTTAGAGTAAGTGTGAAAAATATACCGGGTGTTGCTCCGTCGAGCGGGACATAGGGAATCCCAAGTAAATCTTGAAGTAGTCAAATATTGGCTTCCCTAATTATTTTAGAAAAAAATGCTATTAGGATTTATTGAAGAGCACAGTAAGTTCCACCCAAAATGAAAATTTGAGCATTTTTCAACCAACCAGTAAAGAGTAAACTGCTTAATACTTCTGCAACGTAGTATCTCATTATGCACCCTGTACTCTAGAAATCAACAATAAAAACACCATATCGATTTATCAGTGACAATTAAGGTCATTAATTTATAATGTCATTGCCAAAACTGAACAATTTTATACGGGAATTTCAAAAGAATCCTCGCATTTCATTTTAGTTTACAGCTAATTCCAACACATGCACTCACAGTTACGCAAGACAATAAAACAAATTTTTCTACATTTAGAAATCAATTTATGACGAAAATATCAGGATTTAATCAAATACTCAAATATTCCTCCATTAACTGCCAGACAATAACGCAAACGATTATAAAACTCATTTCTTACGTTGGCTAGTTGGTACATCGATATTCTGGCACATTCAGCGGAAATAGCATTCCTCAGCTGGACTAAATTTTATATATTTTTATTGGTAGCTTAGTTTTTAAATGTCCCCATAGAAAAAAATCGTTTGGCGAAAGATCACGTCGATTTTCTTCACATTTGCAATTATTGATTACTGTGCCTGTAGTTTAAAATTTTTTTATCGTCCGTTCTATTGTCGATTTACTTGGTATTGGCCTATTGGGAAAATAGGCTGCAAACATGTCCGCTACTATTTCCCTGGTAAAACCATTTTATAATAGTGATTTTTTCTTGATTTAAGTAGTTCATTATTTAAGAATGATGTGACATTGATCTGACAACTTGAGAGTAAGAGGTTAAATAAATTTTTGTAGTATTTTATTATAAACTTCTAATAATACAAGGCGGGTAAGATGATAGGAGATTCGTAGCTTATTTTAGCATTTATCTCTTAGCTGGCGCACTGAGAAGAGCTGAAATTTGTACACTGGGTACAACTTTTCGTGCTCTTTAAAAATCCTTATTATATTTTCTTCTAAAATAATTAGGGAGTCAATATTGGACCACTTCAAAATTTACATGGGATTCCCTATGTCCCGCTCGACGGAGCAACACCCGGTATACAGTAAGGATATTAAAAGTCCTCACATCATTTTATCTTTTAAATGGGACAAAATATCGAGATCGAGGAAAATGTGGGTAAAAGGCTGTCATTGAAACTACCTTATGGCATAAAAATAATTTCTGTCACGTGTCGTAGTACCAAGGGGTCACTAGCAACTTATTTCAAATGGATAAGAGGGTCATGTAACACCTCGTTTTAAAGACCCTTTGATTTTCTACTTAATGCTACTTTGTTTTTGAAGATAGGTCCAGCCGTTCCGGACTAACCAGAACCGTTTTAAGTGACAGCGTTTTACCCAAATTTTATCCGATCTCGATATCTTGTCCTATTCAAAAGATAAAGGGAGGGGGAAGAAATATCTTTACTGTATACTTTTTTTAAATTATTTTGACAGGAATAACTATTTGTTTTTAGGATACCCTGTATATTGGATTTTTATGCATTACTTACAGTGTTTTAGAATGGTATTTCGAATATTATGGCTGTTACTAAATAGGTAGGGCTGAGCCGTATCTATCGATATGTAAATCGATATAAATATCAGCAAAAAGTTTCCCATACAAATTAAACTTTTAACCACCTCCTCTTGTATAATTTGGAGATTTTTTACTACATTCATATAGAAAAATAAGTTATTGTTCGGGCTGATTTTATAGTTAGAAGAAATATATTTTATTTTATGTAATTTTTTATTGCTTAGATAATTTTAGTATTACTAGAAACTATCTATAGGCAAGACGTTCAATTTTCCATCCCGAGGCTTGTATACCTTGCTTTATGATCAGTTTTTAGTAGTACATAGTAAAAATTGTTCCATTTTTTAAAATAATTTAACACTATCTATATTGGTAGAAAAAAGTCTCTATAATATTCATGTTATAATTTGTCATTAAATTTGTTTAGTTTTTGTCAATCCGAATATATTTAGAAGCGCATTTCCACACAAATTATTTTTACAAAAATTGAAGCCTTAGATCGTTAATTAAGTGGAAAAGACTGAGCGGTGAGAAAAAACTCATTTAAATTATTTTATTTAAATACCTAAAAATATTTCAAAATGCCTATGTTAAAATGAAAAACTGATTGGTTAAGTGGTTTTCTAGAAATTTTGGACACTGAGTTTGCATATACACGTCGTGCCAGTTCAAAATTTCCATGGGCAACTTTGGCCAATGCATGGAAAGATGACGGTCCAAAGTGAAACAACATTTATCACGCCTTCGTTTGCCGCGTTATCACATTTGTTTTGTTCGTACGAATTTCCTAAATTAAGAACACTCAAGAGATTTTTCGAGCAGAAAAGTTCCTATAAGCTTTTTTCAGAAACATCTCTTTACTGAGATATGTCCCTTAAACGAAGACGCAGAAAATCGGTTTTTCTGGAATAACTATTGTGACGTATAATTCTTGAATTACATACATAATATAGGGCCTACCATATGTGACGTATTTTTGAAATATACATAGGGGCCACTTTACGTCACTGGGGCAAATGCACCATATGGAACTATCTTCTTGGACCATGAGACCGGTGGACAAAAACTAACTTTCCATTTTATTAACTATCTTAATTTAGTACAGGCATACCCCCACTAGGGGTAGCCCGTACGGGGGTTTAACTAAAACTTTAACTTTTTACTTGACTTCACTAACTACTTCATATCTAATCTTCTTTCTAATCTTTTTCTCCCTCTTTAAATATTAAATTTTCCAGTGTTTGTTTTGCATTTCTACGCGACCCAGTTTGTTTAATGTTTTTATTTTTATTATTATAAGAGTAACCTGGAAAATTGTTTAATTTATACTTTAAAAACCTTGACACCTCACGTATATCATTATTTAGCAAAATTCCCAATGTTAAGTAACCTAGTTAAAATGTATACTTTTTTATACTAGGTGTTCACACTATTATAATACTTGGTTAAATGATATAGTTTTTAATATGACAGATACCACTAAGAACTCCTTAAAAAGGTGGTCTTTTAAAACATTTGCATGCATTAGGCCGCCAAGGGGCTGACCTAATCATACACAATATTGCTTATTATTTTTACACCCTGTATATTAGAGAAATAAAAATAGTGTTTTTAGATAGCTTAAACTCTTGGCTAAAAAATGTGCTTTTGTTTGATATCAATAAATTGAAGCGTTTTTGAGTTATACTTTTTTAGCTAAAATAAGATAGAATAGTTTTGTATGTCGTCAGTTTAACATGGGCTTCCTCTAAACTTATGCATTCTCTAGCTTTAATTATTAAAGAACATGGAACCCTCTACAATCCTACAATATAAATTTTTATTGTAAAAATAAAAAAGTATTTTAGGTGCTAATTGCAGCAGAATAACCTAATGTTTTTAGATGATCCCTCAACAAAATACTTGTTTTGATCGAAAACACTTTAATTTATCGATAATAAACAAGAGTACCTTTTTTGGCTAAGGATTTAGGCTATTCAAAATACTACTTTTATTTCTCTAATATACAGGGTGTTAAAATAATTCGCACTATTGTGTAAGGGTAAGTTCGTCCCTGGCGCCCTAATGAATGCAAATGTTTTAAGAGGGTACCATTTCAAGGAGTCCTTAGTAATATCTGTTATATTAAAAATATTTTTAATATACCAAGTAAGTTATTCAAGAAAGACAATTTTTGGCGGCGTCCTTTAAAGGCACATATCTCAGTAAAAGGGGCTTTGAAAAAAAGTTTATAGAAACTTGCCATATTATTATCATGTGTTTTATTTGAATCCGAAAGATTGCCCACATATTCCCGGACACCCTGTATATAGGATTTGACAAAAACTTGACAAATTTAATGATACAAACTGTGTAAAAGTTTGCTTTTTACAATTTTACTTAATTGCAATACTGTCTTAGGCTGTGTAAGATTGTTTATTTTATTTTAATTCTTTATGTTTGCCGCCACAGTCATTTTATTATAGTCATATATGGCAATCATTTTTAAACGTCATGTTGCACATGTGGTTAATTAGGCTCCTATTTTATATTGATTACATTAATCACTAATGTATTTTAATCATGGTGGAAGTATATATCTTATTATACTATAATTAATTACATTAATAAATGTTGTAACCTCATTCTTTGTTTTTTTTTTTTTTTTTTTTTTATCTTTGGACAAACCACGAAGGCTAAAAGCCTAAATACTAACGTACCGTGGGTGTCTTAAGCGAGGTAAGAGGGAGTTTGTTGACACGGGACTTAAATACTTGAAGATTTGGGGGGAAGGAAAGACCTCCGCGGGCAGCAGGTTCCACAATCTAGAAACTCTAGGGATAAAAGAACGAACAAAGTGAGAAGTTCGAAAAAAGAAGTTTTTTAACGCGCTTTTTTTTTTTAGTAGTTTGGGTTGCATGTATGTATGTATCGGAATCTTTAAGCTTAATTTTCACCAACTTCCAGCGATTCGATTTCTTTGAAACTTTGCACACGTATCAAGGACCCATGACAATGCAATAATCTGCAAACAGTATCCCGTTATCCTGATTAGGATCGCCAGGATAAATAAATTCCTTTATAGATTTTCTGTAGGAGAGAAAGAGCTAGTACGCGATCTGCGCATGCGTGCAGTTTCGGACGTACTCTCAGCATAAGGCTGACAGAAACTTGTTCGGAGTAGGTGCGTTCTGAAACCCCATGCAACAGTGAAGCTTTAAATGAAATGATTAGATTACGAAATGGTTCGTGAAACATTTCAATATCACATGTCCTCAGAAAACTAATTGATATATCGAACTAAAAAATGAAAAATAAATAATAGTTTAAAAAAACTCAAAATAGAATTATAATAAAATTTAAGATATTAACAGAATAATTCACTTCAGAGTAAACAGCGTGGGGTGCATTTTACTATTTTTCATAACTTTTCCCTCATAGATATTTACAAATGAAATAATTATAACATTTAATATATTAAGCACCCCACGCTTTTACTCTGAAGTGAATTATTCTGTTATTATCTCAAATTTTATTATAATTCTATTTTGAGGTATATAATTATGATTCATTGTTTGATCTTTTATTACTGTAATACAAACTCTTTGTAATGAAATATTATTTTCTAATTTTTAGTTCGGTTTGCATATAAAAGCGTGTTTTTTTAGTTTTTAAACTATTATTTTTTAAATTCCAATTAATACAGTATATTCTCTAATAATGGTACACAGAAAAACCACATAATATAGTGTGTCTACCGTCTGTCTGAATGTGGTAGACAATGATTGGATTGCTAAAAATATTAATATTATTATTTTCAATAAAGACGGCCTCCTTAAATTTTTGCTTCCTCCAATGTGGTTCCTTGTGAACAACCCGTGCGACTGACCATTTGATATTGTGTGTGTGTGTGTGTGTGTGGGTGAACATGGTCCACGATTCCTGATTTCGATGAATCCCCCCTCTGTGTGTGTTGTCTGTGCTCTGCAAGTCTTACATTTAATGGGCGTTTTGTTTCTCCAATGTACGACCTCCCACATTGCCATGGTACCTGGTAGATACAATCTTTCTCTTGTGTGGATAAATCGGTTTTTGTTTTTGTCAAAATGCTTCGTAATGTAGATCCAGACTTAAAGACGGTTTTAATTCCATATTTCTTTGCCATTCGTCTAATCTTCTCAGACGTTCCTTTCACATATGGAATTGTTAGAAGAGAAAGAGGTTCTTGCTCAGGTGGTTCCACATTACAACTAAATTAATAAAGACAATGGAAGTCCGAAATTCTTCTGTGTGTCTACGTAAGTTGTCATCAATTAGATTTTTTCTTATTAATTTTACAAAAAAAAGTTCTGCATGGTTCAAAACCTTAAAAGCAACTCATCAGATATAAAATTTTATCAGTCATCTACGAGGTTTGTCCAAAAATGTAATTTTTGCTTAAGAGTAAAGTACCTGTATTTTTTTAATATCGAAAATTGTTAGAAGAAAAAAATGTTCGGAATTAAAAATTGCTTCTAAATATGCATTTTTTTATTTACAAAAAATATATAGATGTTTAACTACGATCATGGTGAAAATGTAGGTTTGTACATTAGTGCGATACATTTCATGATTATAAATTTCATAGGGCATTTTTAAATAAACTTACAAAAATTACATTTTTGGCCACACCTCGTATATGAATGACACAATTTGATATTTGATGATTGCATTTTAGGTTTTGTACCATGAAGAATTAATAATAAAAAGTTTCTCATCTGCCGCCAACTTACGTAGACACACTGTATTGGCATTTAAAAGATCTTAAAAAAGCTATAAGAAAATATCACATTAGGTATAACTAACATTATTAGTTTTAGAAAAATGGCCATTCAAATCAGCCACACCTTTCAGTTCTCCTGGCAGGTGCTTGGGCTCATCGAAAACGCCTGTTAATTTTTTTAAACCTTTCTATGAATCAACTACATCCTAAAAAATTTCAAACTTACAGCTCCAAGTTTTTATTTATTTTTATTTTTTTAAACTTTTAAAAATATACAGGGTTATGATGTGCACGGCTGATGCTTGCCAGGTGATGATTTTCGTACTTAGCATGCTATGACTCATCATATAGAAATTTCCAGCCTTAACCGGGGTATACACGGTCATGCAAACCTGAAACGCACTTGCATGAAAGCAAATGTCAAATGAAGCTTTTGATACACACGATTCAGATGTACCTGTCCGTTCCGCGTCAGTTTTGGCAGCTGGTGGCGTGATCAACTTAAACATAAGCGTGATTCAGCGAAAAGGTTTTTTTATTTTTGTCAATGTATTTATTACTTTTAACTTTCCAAAAGCATGGATAACCTTGGTACATATCTATAAAATCACGCAATACATCTTCCTGGCGCCAAAGAGCCATTTTGTTAACTCAAAACCAACAATATAACCCCGTGAACGACGTCCCTAAACTGAAACGTTAACTGACGTGTCCTACACATGCACAAGTTTGCACGACGTGCGCCACGAAAAATCAAACTCGGCCATCGAGTCGCATGCCAAGCCAGATGTGGCAGTTTTTAATACACACGGTCAAATTTGCGCGCGAGCTTTGGCTTTTTGACAGATGTGACCGTTTTGCATGATCGTGTATACCCCGGTTTACAGGTCTAATGTTACTCGAAGGGTTCACTAGCTCTCCTACTATTATTTGTGTCGATGGTAGATACAAAGTCGATTAATGAGATAAGGTCACGACATTCGCCATATTGGCTAGCGCGGCTGTGACGTCAAGTGGGGCCATTTTCGGCCATGTTTGATTTTAGGCAGATCAGTGGCGTAGAATTAAGGAGAAAACAAAAAAGAACTGTATGTTGTAAACAAAATTTATTGGATTATTTTAATAGGCATAACTTAAAACAAAAACTTAAATGTGGTTTAAATGTTGAAAATTAAAAATTATCAAAGCGACGACAGGACGATGAGGTACCTGGCAGAGCAAAACATTTTCCATGGTTCCGTAAGTCAAAAACCATTTTAAAAACTTTGTATACAGGGTGTCCGCTATGAATGGTACACAGAAAAACCACAGATTCCTTATGCCAAAATATTAAGATTTAACCAAACATACTTAATATCCAAAAGTTTATAATAAGGAAGATAGGGGGTGTCATAGTAAAAGAAAAAGTAAATTTATTTCGATAATTGTCCCCCCTTTTAGATATCTTAATAAAACAGTATCTAGGGGTTTTAAACATTAGCTTTTCAGATCGAATATTAATTTTTGTGTGTAGACTAGAGGGCGATGGGTACACTGTTTATAATTCTCTAAAACTACCCAATTTTTTGTTACTACTCTGTATGTATGTAAACTAGTAAGCTTCTCTATGATTTCTGCACAAAAAAGGTATACTTAGTAAGAATCGGTCTTGACAACCGTTTTTAAGGTATTCCACGTTTTAGTTGTTTAGTGCAAGTATGTACCTTCAATAACATCGTATTAGCTATAATTACAACTGCTCAGATATAAATAGCTGATATCTAAAAACTCCTGGATACCGAGTTTTATTAAAATGTTTAAAACATATCAGAAATTATCGAAATGCATGAATAAAAAATATTTATATCCCTTTAACACCCCGTATCTTCCTTATCATTAACTATTGGATTTAGGTATGTTTGTTTAAATCCTAAATGGGTATTTTCGTATAAGAAATCTGTGGTTTTCTGTGTACCATTAATTAGCGGACACTCATCTGTATCATATGTATATAAAAACACGAATGACTGAAAACTATTCGACTAAACACTATCAAAATCTCTAAAATAAAACGAGTCCGAACCAATAATATGTGAAATCTCTAAACTAACCAAAAACATTAACAACTGGAAATCCTTGCAAAATATACAACCAAAATATGGCTATTTAAATTAAAGCATTTTGAAATTAAAGCGTATCAAAAAAATTGAGAATTTTTTTGAGCATTAATTTTTATGAGTGTAATTCATTCTTGTAAACGTTTTTTAATGTCTGATTTAAAAGTACTTATGTACCATAGGTGCCTTAAGTAAAGAAATAGTTTTTAGAATAGGACTTAAAGATTTGGAAGCTTGGAGAGGAAGATAGTGTCTTTACAGACAGGTGGTGTGAAAAGGGAGAAGAATGGCAACTATTTTGATATATTTATTATTTTTTAGCGCGACTTGACAATAAAAAACTTTTTAAGTTTAAAATTTTTAGTTTTAAGATGATTGTATTATACTTAGAACAATAAAATGAAAATGGCAAATTTCCACAGTTTTTACCAAACAAAGCTTCGACAAGGTACGACTCTGTCATCAGCTGATAATGCTACCAACTTTGAACAGAACTACCAACCAAAATCGTAATTCTCACATTCTCACGTCCCTGACAAAAGCTATCCCCGGTCTTGCTTATGTCTAAACCCCTTCTCATAAAGAAACTCTGGGTAGATAAAAGAATCTATGAGTTGACGTCTTTATTAAACCTTTTTAACAGTGAAACTAAAAGGATATTTAAACTAGAAAAATATTCAATAAATATTTTATTTTTTTGTAAAATAATACAATATTTTAATACAATAAATACTTTATTCTATAATTTTTAAAATATTAATTAAGTACAATCACATTTAAATTTTTTGGAATATACTTATGAACTCGTTAAAATCTAGGAAAGTATCAATAAATTATCTTATAATAGCAAGATTTACCTACATGTTGTGTAGTAACCTTTGGCATAATTGAAATGTTCAGAATACATGTTTTCAGAAAAAACATTTCACTTTGAATTTCAAAAAACGTATTGTCATTACAGCGTCTGATAACAAAAAAAAACTCCCATATAAAGAATACATGTTACAAAGAATACAGGGTGACCCACCATATTCGACACGGTCTGTAGCTGGATAACCATGGGGTTTTTAAAAAAGTATATACTGAAACATATACAGGTTGGATAAGGCCACAGTATAAAATTATTTTAGTCTATACAGGGTGTCTCAAAAAAGTGTGACGTATCAAAGTTATATTTTTTAAATGGAACACCCTTTATTTTATGACGGTTTTAGATTCTACATAAAAAAATAATTTAAGTTTGTTAATAGTACCAAGTGTCTAATTTTATTCGCTTTGGTGATATTTGATTTTTTTTAATGCTTGGGTGCAATTAAATTAGTTTTATTTAAACAATATAAACTCCTTAAACTATAAAATTTGTTACAAGATTAGGAAAAGTCTGCCTTATCATACGTAGGTCATATAGAGATCATAGATTATACAGGGTGATCAAAGAATAATTTCAATTTTTTAGAAAGTCAAATAGCAATATCTCTCTTATTTTAAATGAAACACACTGTATTTTTTTACACCACATGATGAGAAACCAAATGCTCTTTCAAATAGTGTATAGGTTGCCTATACCTATCTTTTATACTTTTTAAGTAAATTCCGTTTTAACATATTTTTATTCCAAATGTCTATTTAAATATAAGTAGGCTGTGATATAGCTATGCCTATTTACTAAGCCGTTATTGCAAAATGTAAATTTGTTGGAAAAAAGCACAAAATTAAAAGATTTTGTATTATCTGCCACTATTTTCTAAAATTCACAGAAAAAAAAATCATTAGTTGCTTATAATGCTACTTCCAATAACACTTATTTCAGCTGAATGTGGTAATGATAAAACTTGTGTTTTTAAACAATCCTTATAACGCCTCTGGTCAGTTATGACGACATTCTGTGACTTATAACTCGTTTCTTCCATTATCCGTAATCACTGTGTCAAATTTTTTAAAGCAACCATTAAGGTTATCAGATGGTTTCTACTGGAATATTTTTCAGGATTAACTCTAGACTAAAGTAAACCATTTTTTCTTATCCTTCCAGTATTATATCATCTTGTTGTAGAAGAAGGGTTTTTATTTAAAATTATTGAAATTTCCTTTAAACTGACTAAAACACTAGTAATCAATAAATGGTCGTTATTTTCTTAAGAAAAATATTAATGGCTGCTATGTCACAGCCAACTTTAATTTAAATAGACATTTAGACTAAAAATTTATAAAAACAGATTTTACTAAAAAAGCACAAAAGATAGGTATAGGCAACCTATACACCATTTGAAAGAGTGTTTTATTTGTCATCATGTGACGTAAAAAAATACAGGGTGTTCCATTTAAAATAAGAGAGATATGGCTATTTGATTTTCTGAAAAATTGAAATTATTTTTTGATCACCCTGTACAATATTTGATCTTGATTTGACCTACGTATGATATGGCAGACTTTTTCTCATCTTGTTACACATTTTAAAGTTTAAAGTATTAAAACTGTTAAAGTAAAATCAATTTAACTTTACCTCTGCATTTTTCAAAAATATCAAATATCACAAAAACGAATAAAATTAGACACTTAGTACTATAAACAAACTTGAGTTATTTTTTAAAGTAGAATCTAAAACCGTCATAAAATATAGGGTGTTCCATTTAAAAAAATATAACTTTGATACGTCACACTTTTTTGAGACACCCTGTATAGACTAAAATAATTTTATACTGTGGTCTTATCCGAACCTGTCATAAGTTCCAGTATTTACTTTTTTAAAAACCCCATGGTTATCCAGCTACAGACCGTGTCGAATATGGTGAGCCACCCTGTATGTTTCTTTGCAAGTCTCATATTATTATCACGAATTTAAAAATAAAATCGACTTAAAGAAGTTCTAGTAACTAAATATTAAAACATATTTAGACACATTGTACAGGGAAAAAATATATAAGTTTATTATTTTAAAAACATGATAATATCATCATTTCACATTTGTCACTTTATAAAAAAATCGACGTAGACGCTCTAATGGACCTAATACACAGGGTGTTCCTTGAAGGTATTCTAACCCTTCAATGCATGATGGGAAATGTGTTAAGCAATACCTAAAACCACAAGTGTGTCAGACACATTAGCCGGCAAATAAAGTATTTTATGCCAGCTCCTCTAACAATAAAAACTATTTCTCAACAAATAAGTGTTAAAAAAATATTTTCACCCGCCTACAATAACGAAAATACTTTATTTACCGGCTAATGTATCTAAAGTCGGCTGTCCGCGGTCTGAATTATCATCTGAGAGCGGTTTTTCGCTCGCAGATGATAATTCAGCGTTGTGATTGGCGGGAGAAGCATTCTTAATTTGCAATAACCAGTCCCAACGCTGAATTATCATCCGCGAGCGGAAAACCGCTCTCATGGACAGCCGGCTTAACACACTCGTGGTTTTCGGCACTGTCTGAAACATTTCCCATCATGCATTGCAGGATTGGCCCTTCTTTTATATTATCTTAATACTTTGAAAACTAGCTAAAGGTTTACCTTAAAACTCAACCTCAAGTGGGTCCATTTTAGGCGAAGAACCAATTCTAAAACGGTATTTACCAATCCGTTATGTTGACGTTTAAACAATGTATTATACGTCAAAGTTGTCACCAATTATTAAAGCAGTAATAATTGGTTGAACGCCTAAAACTGATGTAGCTAATAAAATTAAATTATGTTCCTTAAATTTCTGATTTTTTCAGGAACCAAAAAATATTTTTAAATAAAACAATATCAGAATATTTTAAGAGGTTTCTTAAATAATTGCATATAAACAAGGAACACCATGTATATCTACATATATGTAGTTAAATTGTACTACTCTAAGAAATGTTGATTAGCACCCAAGATAAAACTAATTCGAGGAGTTACCTAAATGAAAGTATAACCGAATTTCATTTAAATATACTTGAAAGGGTTAGGAAATTGGCGGCCATTTTTCTGACATCATCAAGTTCTTTTTGAGTTTGAGTGAAAGTTTAAAAATATTATTAGAAAAACTGTTTACACAAGACTTCTTTACTTTATTATTATTAAGTTTCAACTTCTTCAACTTGTAATAAAAATAATAGAAGGCACAACCAAAGAATACTAATCCATAGAACCTCACAAGTGAGATTTCAGCGTACCCTAAAATTTTAGTACCTACCTTGACCACCAGATAGCAAAGTTGGCACCGGACCAATCAGAAAATTGGTCGATGTCCATGTTGAGTTTCTATTGGTCGATTAGACTACTTTTGCTATCTGGTGGTCAGGGTAGGTATCTAAAATATCAGGGTCCGCTGAAATTTAACTTCTGAGGTTCTATGGATTAGTATTTTTGGCACAACTTTCAAAACGATATAAAACAAAAAGCAACAAATTCTAGACTTTACTGACGTGATTATTAGCTGACAAAGTATAGTGACTTTCGGCTCTGCTATCCAATGTTGCTAATTTTTGCCTTTTACTTAGTCTTTCATGACGTCTGCGCCGTATAAAGTCGTGTTTATGTCGTAACTCTTTCCAGTATATACTGGGTGATTTAAAATCAATCACGAAACTTAAGGGGTGATTCTACTTGACAAAATAAGGGTAGAGCTTCATATAATTTTTTTCAAGTGTCATTCGTTTTCGAGTTACAAGCCCTCAAAGTTCAATTTTTATTTTGGGTTTTTCGCAATGTTGCATTTATTTTTTAACCAATCCTGTTAATATTTGGCACACAAAGTCGAGGCTTTGCAGATTCTAAAATTTTAAGATAAAAGTACTTTTTTTAAATACCGCCAGAGGGCACTTTACCTAAAACTTAAAATTTATTTACATCATAACTTTTTTATTTTGACAGATATTGCAAAGCTGAAGCCTCATCTTATAGACAATCAAAAACCCCCTGTACTCTTTATATAAGTCGATAAACCTCACCGTTTAGGCACTCAATAGACATCAAAGTTTTATCAATTTCAATCAAATTACCTACATACATACAGGGTGACCAGTAACTCAACCGACAAACTATACATGGGCGATTCTACAACAGAAAATGAAAAAAAACTTCATATAAATATATGTTCTAAACGTCTTAGTTTTTGAACTACGGTATGTTAAATATTTAAAAAAAAAGCCTTTTTTTATTTTTAACACTCCGTAGTTCAAAAACTAAGACGTTTAGGACATATGTTTATATGAAGTTTTTTCTTAGTTTTGTTGTAGAATCGTTTGGTTAAGTTTGTCGGTTGAGTTACTGGACACCCTGTATGTATGTAGGTAATTTGATTGAAATTGATGAAAACTTTGATGTCTATTGGTGCCTAAACGGTGAGGTTTATCGACTTTAATAAAGAGTACCTTATTTTTAAGTTTTTGATTGTCTAGAAAATGGCACCTCAGCTTTGCGATATCTGTCAAAATAAAAAGTTATGATGTAAATAAATTTTAAGTTTTAGGTAAAGTGCCCTCTGGCGGTATTTAAAAAAGTACTTTTGTCTTAAAACTTTAGAATCTGCAAAGATCGATTTGTGTGCCAAATATCAACTGGATTTGTTAAAAAATAAATGCAATATGGCAGAAAAAACAAAATAAAAATTGAACTTTGACGGCTTGTAACTCGAAAACGAATGATATTTTGAAAAAAATAATATGAAGCTCTACCCTTATTTTGTCAAGTAGAATCACTTCTTAAGTTTCGTGATCGATTTTTGAATCACCCTGTATAAATGTATTTTGTATTATGCCATGACTTTTAAGTGCGCATGTTCGTCCACCATTCATTTGTTTACTGCGCGAGATCGTAAAAATCCCAAAAATGCTTCTGCGGATCTAAATGTATGTTATCTATGCGGGGCACGCAGCAAACCGCGAATGCAAGCGCCAGATTCATTCATATTTTGCTTTCGCCTTGGGAGTTGCTGGTAGCGTCGCTGCTAATATGAATGGCTCTAGCGCTGCGTCGGCGGTTGGCTGCGTGCCGCGGTGCCGGAATCATGGGCGAATGCGTCACTTTTTTGTCAGACAAGTTTACCACAATAATTTAGATGCAATTTTTAAACATTGTGCCAAAATCGTAACGATTATAGCTGCGAAACCCGTTCAATCCGATACCTAAACATGTCAATGGACCTTATGATTTCTTGACTGTAACACTGTACGATTTTAGAAACAATATTTAATAATTGCATGTTATTATGGTAAACTTGTCCGACAAAAAAATGACGCGTTCGCCCAGTCCGACATGTCAAAATTGACAAGCTGAGTTAGAGCGCCGCTTCCATCTATGGCGGTATAAATATTTGTGGTAAACTCGTCAAAGGAATTCCCCTTAACAGGTTTTAAAAGTGTTATTCTCATGAAGAGAATTTCATTTCTGGTCCAAGGACCAATAAAGAAAATATACGTTCTCCTCGAACATAGATATTTTTAAATATTTCTACAAAAATCATTCCAATTTAACTCCTTTGCCTTCAAGGTAACTCCTCAGGACTTAATTTTAACTTGGCCTATTTTACGTTAAGAGAAAAACGTGCAAAATTGGCGAAGCTTGAGAATTAAGAATTCCATTCAGGCATATCAAGGAATTAGTTTCAGCTTCAAGTTGTTTTATTAACAACCTAATGATTATCCCTTATTTCAATAAGAAGAGAATCTCGCAGTATTCTTAAACATTGGAAACTTGTCGGCGGGCACCTTCAAACGAACCTTTTTAAGGTTCCCTGGACGCGTTCCATAAATAAAATAAATAAAAAAGTTGGTTCCTAAGTTGCGTGGATCACGTCATGCTTACGCCCAGTATTCGACTTGAATATTCGTAGACGACGTAGCTGATGCTCACGGCCGGCATCACTTTGATGAAGTTCGGCGTGATGCCTCTGTAGAGTCGAGCACACCTTCCTTTCGAGGATTCCCTTGAATGTTCCGGTCATCGTAAACGTTGACGGATCTATGATGGATGTATTACTGAAAATAATGACAATAATAAAATAAATATGCTCTCATGAAGTAACTAGAATCAGAGTTTGTTTCGTTTTCAAACATTTTAAAGCAGGATTTAAACATGTTTAAAACACCTAGAAATAAAAAAGCGGTTTTTTGTATTCTTTAATTTTTCCGCTAGTGTATGAAAGGTTGTAGGTCAGTTT
>JACEGR010007335.1:0-50586 GCA_014170235.1 Listronotus bonariensis
ATATAAAATGTATTTACTGTGTAATCGGTATACGCTAGTATTCAACATATGAAAACCTTATTAAAAGAATCGAACTGGCATGAGGGTAGGCACTCATAATGTTTATTTTAGCAAAGTCCGTCGCAAAAATGTATTTACAAATTAGCAAACATTAGATTTTAAAAAATGAATGTTTTATTTGCCTATTTAAAGTAATAATTAAAAAGTACTATAAATATGTGGGAAAATAATAATTGTGTTCTCTATTAATTTTTATGGCAAACCAACCGCCTTGTCCACGAATGTATACTTACGAATTAACGTTTTCAAATAACTGCTTGGTATTTAAGTCATTTCCAAATATTTATTTTGGGTTAACCTGATCCATAAAAACCTGTTTAAAAAAAACTGCCAATCTCTACTCGTGTTTATAAATTGATCGGAAAAAATTGAGCTGACAAAGATGAAAGTCAGGGTGTAACAGAAGTGTCAAAGTCAGCTGTTTCGTTTTTTAGGTCTCAATATTTTATGTCGTGTTTATTACAAAAGAAAAAAGTATAAAAAAAACACTAATTTGATATTTACTGATTTATTTACAACTTAAAATATCTTCACGAGCTACAACAAAGCAAAAAGTTTATGACACAAAGCCCAAGAATGAAGGCCAAATGGAACATACGTGTTCAGAAAATAACGAAAATCTAATTGAATCCTAAAAACAGCTGATTGGATCCACCCCAACACATGGAATTAATTTTAAAAATGCCTTTAATAATCCCAATGTAGAGCTCTTAAGTTTTTCTTACCTTTTTTAAACATTTTATTCAATTGAGTTCTGTTCTAATATTGATAAAACGCTTACGTCGACGCAGGGACTTACCTGAAAAGAAAAATAATAGTTATATCCTACTTATCATATTAAATTTTATTATTTTATAACTTTGCAAATGCAAATGCATATTTTTACGTACCCTCCATACACTTACTGTTTTTTGCACATATACAAGTTCTTTTTGTATTTTCAGTTTTAATTTTAATAAAAATGCTGGATTTATTTTAAATAACTTATTTAATAATAGGTACATAAATAAGCATCGCAGCAAACAAACGATTTATTTAGGAACTCTCTTATAATAAGTTAATTTTGAAACAAAATAATATAAAAAATTTCCATACACATAATAGTATTTGTATAGTGGATAAGCGCCTTGGTCAAGTGGGCTAAGAAATAATTTCAGACACCAAGTAAAGACCTGTCATACGCAAGCGCGAATTAAGTCATAAGCGATAAAAAGAGTTTTAATAAAAATGGCTAAAAAATTAAAATTCCAAATGCAGTGCGAAAATTGATCTTAGATTAATAGAGAAAGAGGAGAGTCGTACGGAAATATTGCTAAAACTATAAATAAAACACATGCAACAATTTACATAAGCTACAGCTACATCTTAAAACAATTTAGAGTTACTGGCTCATACAGTTAACGGCTCGGGAGGACGGATCTTTAGTAAAAAAATATCAGACAATCCAAAATAAATGCTCCCAAATTAGATATTGCCGTAAAGGATGAATTGTTTAAAATTATTTGATCCTTAACCTGTGAGAAAATCTGCATAGAGCAGAGTATGATGACCAAATAGCAAGACGAAAGCCTTTTATTTTTTAAAAAATAGCATAAAACAATTGGAGTTCACAAGAAAATTGGTACTAAACCCATATAGATTTTTAGAAAACTTTTATATGCAGTAATGAAACCAAAAAATGTTTTTTTTTATTTGATCCATGACGATAGTATAGAGAAAAAGAACACGGCAGTAAAACTGGAACATCTTTGTCGAACGATTAAGCATGGTAAGGACAATATCATTATATGGGGATGGATGTTAGCGGTAGGTGTGCATAATTTTATTTCTATAGATGACACTATGGATCAGCACAGTTACCTAAATATACCGAGAGAACATTTAATACCTTGCATTCAAAAATTGGGGCAAGAAGGTGGTTACATGTTTCAACAGGATAATGATCCAAAGCATACATCCAAACTGGTACAAGAAGATACAAACCTAATAGAGGATCTGTGGAAAGAATTAAAGTATTGCATACGCAAAAACGAATTTTCAATCAAAGATAAGCTTACGAGTTACGGAATAATGAATAACATTCCAGAAGAAGTTACCGGGGACTGTAATAAAAGCTAATGGCCATGCCATAAAATATTAGGGCATAAATTAACTTAAAATATTGTGATAATAAATTATTAAATTTCATATTTAATAAATAATTATTTCATGTGTATGGAGACTTTTTGGATATTATTTTGTTTAATAATTAACTTATGCGTCAGTTCCTTAGTTAATCGTCTGTTTAATATTTCTCCTAAAAAAATCTTAATAATCTTAATATCTAAATACGGAAAATCTTTATGTTTATGCAAAAAAGTAGGTATATGAAGACTTTTTGATAGGCCGTATGTGCAAAATTTTAAATTAATAAATTAAAGATACTTTTTTAAAAAATCTTAAAAAATGGGGTTTTTCGGTCTTCTAACTGGGTATAACCCCTTAAACTCAACAAACATTATTCTCTAGACAAAATGCGCTTTTCAGGCATCTGATTTCATGCTGCCATAATGTGGTTTCCAGCATAAATTACGTAGGCCTGTTATTACGTCTACTCAAGATCAAATTGGTTATGTGTCACTAACCTTTATTTTTCTTCAAGAACCTGGTTCAGTGGTTACACCGGGTGAAAGTTAAAAGCAATTTAAGAAAAATGATTGTACAAATAAATACAAATTTATGACAATCATAACCTTTAACGTTTCCCAATTAGTTATTATATTTACTTTCTTTGCCTAACCTATTTTATTAAATTTAATTTAGATTAAAGTTTTTTAGTTATATCGGCATTATACAGGCTCTGTTACAAGAATAAAGCTAGCTACTAACAAAGTACTTTTAATTTAGAAGTTAGGGCAAGATATTATATAAATCTAGTAACCTTCAGAAATAGAATGTACCTCATAAACTAAAATTACAGGGTGTTTTTCTCCAACCGTTTTTTGATAGATACCATCCGAAACGTCGTGTACTAGTTAAAAATAAAGGCAAAGGAAGTCAAAGAAGGTAATATTATTAAAAATGTAACACTGTTTACTAATTTTAAAGAAATCAGGCATCTTTTCTAGCAACTCAACAATCCCAAATTAATCATTTTTTAATTTAAACTATGGTATTTTAAAAAATGTTACAAAAATATATTTGCATTTATAAAGATACTGGCACTATTTTTTTTCTTACTATAAAGAATTTTAATAAAAAAATAGTGACAATACTTTGTAACGATAGAAAGTATTTAGTATGAAAAAGCAATGTTCTATTTTTATTTACTTTTTATCTGATGTTGTCAATTTTCACAACCATAAAAAATAGTAAAAAGATGTACTATGTTGGTAAAACTATTTTACACATATGCTGCCCCTTCACATTTTGTTAAAATTCGTTATTAGTAAAAGATTTCTTAAAGAAAGTAATAATGAATATAATGCAAACACTATAACACAATGGTTAAAATTAGCACATAATTCTGCTCTTACTTTTAAAGGTACTTTATTAGTGAAGATGTTTTCATTTCTTTTGTAGCTTTAACTCATACCAAAAAAAAATTACAATATCTTTTGTTTTTAAATTTTATTTAATAAAGATTTAGACTTTAAAATAAAATAATAAAATTGTAATATTTCTCTTTTCAACTTTTTTTTTTTTTATTTAAGTACCTGCCTCTAAAAGACCCGCAATTTCTTAAGAGAATTTGAGAATAAGAATACTTTTAACAAATATAATTTAATAGGGTTGAACTTACTTAGTTCTGCAAACAATTTAAATTCAGGACCCTCCTTCTAACTTTTAAATTGTTTGATGTTTTTTCATGAAAATTTTAGGATTTTAGTAAGACAACATAAACCAAATTTCACACAAGAAATGACAGATATAAATGTCAAACTTACAGCTTGATGCCATATTGAAAAACAAAGTAAATGGAAAGGGGTGTCTTGTGACTTATTGTTTTAAAGCTCCTAACGAGTCCTTTATAACCGCCGAATATTAAGTCAATACCTTTACCTACTACAAATTGGGGATACTTGAAGTTACATTAAATTAAATTTAATTTAGATGGTCATATTTCCGATTCTAATAAAGTTAGATACACTTAATGTGGTATTTTCTTAAAGATCTATAAAGGCTTCATTTAATGGTAATATTGGTGAGAATATAGAGGGTAGAACAAAAATTATAGATTTTTTGAATAACGCATCCTGTATATTTTATCACCATTAAAAATATATTGAAAAGACCTTTAAAAAATAGCACATTAGGTATATTTAACTTTATAGGTTTTTGAAGATATGGCTGTCCACATAAGGTATTCAGGTACTTTTCAAAGTACCGCCATTCTGTGGTAGGTAAAGGTATTCACTTTATATTTTGAGGTTATAATGTGCTCGTCAGGTGCTCTAAAATGATCTGCAACAAGACCTCCGTTTCCATTTATTTTTTAATGGCGCCTAACTCTTGGTTTGACACTTCTATGGGTAATTTTGTACCTTAAATTTGGTTTATGTTGTTTTACTAAAGTCCTCAAATTTTTATAAAAAAATAACAAGCAATTTAAAAGTTAGGAGGAAGGTCCGGACTTTAAACAAGCACTGTACTTTTAATTGCATAAAAACATAAATAATAAATTCAGTTTAAAAATGTAGCAAAGCTTCGAAACTGTAGTCAAAATGTTTATAAATACAGTGATAGGAAACAAAGTAATTTGCCCCATTTTAATTTATTAAGTAATGGTAATAACAGACTGGCATTATTAACAAGTTTAAATATAAACAGGTACCTACCATCCAATACAAAATAAATTAAAATTTTATGAATAGGAGTCTTCTTAGGCATACTTTAAAATGAATTAAAATTTATATTTAGACCTCTTACATTTTCATCAGCAACCGCCAAATATTTTCATTTTACTTGACGTAGTGAAAGATGCTTGTTAAAAGGCAAACTGAGGTACGAAAAATATGGTAATTTTCTAATAGGGGCCCAGAATTAAAGGGTAAACGCCAGTGTAGCTCAATATAAAAGTTTTGGCCCAAATATTAAAAAATAAATATGTAATAATAACAAAATTAAATCTAGCATGTTTTACAGGTTTTTATATAGGCCCTTTCTTTAAATATATACTTTTAAAAACATTAAAAAATGTTTTCAAAAATATTTATATTGTTAATAAAAAATTACATATTTTTAGCTTACCCCGCGTTTTTTAAGAAATTTAAGATACCCTATCGTTCTATTTTAGCTTGGAGGATTTGAAAATCGTAATAGAGAAACAATGGCATGAAAAACAAGAGACTAACGACATATATCTTGCGTTTTTTGAATGAAATACTTTATTTATTATTTTTGGATCCTATGGTTAATTCTAAGTGTTTCCAATGAGGGTAGGTACTATAAGTCTATCGTCAACAGTTTTTGTGTTATTGATGCTTAAACAGTCACAGTTTGACGACTATTATTTAATTAATCATTATAAAATACAGGTAACACAGGTGATACCTAATAATTCAAAATCATTAAAATTTGAATTGCCTATTAGTGGATTTCATTTTAAGTTTTCATATTCTTTTTGCTTTACTGACAATTTCTTGACAATTTATGCATTCACGAGTTGTAATACAGCTTTACTACCTGTAGTTTTTTATCTAAAGAATAATTCATTATGAAAAACTAACAAAGTAGTTTCTACTAATAGGTAAAAATTTTAATGACTGTAAAGTATCAGGTGATCACCTGCATTACCCTAATTTTATATTCATATATCTATTTAATTAAATAATATAAGCCACAAATGTGACTGCTTACGCGTCAATCAATAACTCAAAAACACTTAGAATTGACCATAGAATTTAAAAAAAATATAATGTATTTTGTTTCTTATGCAACTATTTTTATTGCGATATTTAAATTCTCTGAGCTAAAATATATCGATTGACTATCCTGAAGTTCCTAAAAATATGTGGATACCCTGTAGAACATTTTTTATATAAAAAAACAAATGTGACATGAGGTAATTTGTACCAAAAGACCAATTAAACTGGTTTAAAGCCCGTTATCAAAAGTCTTTATTTCTAAAACTATGATTAAAAATTATAAAAATTGGATTTTGTAGCTATGATTTTTTAATCAAAAATTTTTAATCACATAATACTACTTCAGCTTTTTGTATTGATAAACTTTTCATGACCATTATATTACATATTTTTCTAAAAGTTTAAAAGTTTTTTATCAGTGACGTTCGAACAAGATTTGTATTGATTTTTTTCAAGAAGAAAATAGTATGCCACTGCTTTTTCTTTAAATCAATATTAAGTTAATTATGTCTTTAGATATTTTTTTGTACGACGAAGGGTTTTGGTTTAAAGAAATAAAAGTTATTTTGATGCATAGTAAAATCGCTAAAATCAGATATGATGTTATGTATGTAAAATAATTTTCGCCCAATTTGTATTAAAGTAGGGTCAAATACCGAATAATGTTTATTAAACGTATGAATTATGTAAGTATTGGACAATATTTTAATAAAAATTAGACAAAAACGAATTTCAAATTTTACATACAAAACACCACATAAGATTTAAGCGGTTTTGTCATCAAAATGGCTTTTATTTTTTTAAACGAAAACGGGTCGTTGTACGAAGAAATATGTAGAAATCAGATTAACTTCAAAGAAAATAATTATTTTAAAAATAATATTGATCCGAAGAAAAAGCAGTGGCGAACCTTTTTCCCTGAGAAAAGTCAATACAAATTTTGTTCGACCAACAATTTAAAAACTTTTACAGCAAAAATGAATTGTAATGGTAAAAACAAGTTTGCCAAATTTTGTGAAAATATCTGGAGTGGTAGGACAGTTATAATTAAAAGGCACTTTTACCACTTAAACTTTAATACCCTGTATCTTTGAAAAGAAGCATTTTTGGACATAATTTTATTTAAAATACTTATTTTTATACCAAGGGCGTAAAATAGCACTTATACGCCAGCGGCTAAAACAATAAGCTGTGGGCGTAAAACCACTTTACGCCAGAGGCGCAAAGATACGAAAGATATGATATGGTACGACTGAACTTAATATACAAGCATCTCTGTAGTGAGAAAAAATTTCCCAGCTTTTAATGTTTCAAATTGTAATCAGTATACTTTTACCATATGTTTAATTAAATAAATTGTTGTTTTACCAAAAAGATCACTCTTTAATTTGATTATTGTCTCATAAACTTATACATGCTGGTGTTTTAAATACTTTTTCACCTCAGGCAGGCCGGCAATTCTCCATTCAGGAATACTAGTGTCACGTTCGACATTGATAGATTCTCGCATAAAAACCTAATTAAAACTAGTTTCTTGAACGACATTTCGTTGATCATGCGTTCGACATTATGAAATGAGATTCGAGAATAGACTCGCTGGGCAGAAAAGTGCTATTTACACCCTCATTTATAAATGCGGGCGTTATTGATACTTTTTTACCCTAGAGCGTAAAAGTGCAATTTTACACCCGGTCGTGCAAAAATTCCTATTTTCTTAAATTCTATACAGTAAGAAAAGCACCAACCTAAAAATAACCCCGTATACTCTGTTAATCAAAATTTAAAATCCCAACGTGCCATTATTTTTTAAGCTCTATTTCTGTCTGCATAAAAGCCAAAACTACTACATCAAGTTTTTAACATTTAAATAGCGTTCAAGAATTTCCATTATTGCAGTAAATAAAAAAAACAGAATTCCATTTTTATGTTTGGCCAGGTTTTCGGTTATTTAGACCATTGTGCAGCTATACATTTTAATTAATCAAAGTTTCCTTGAGAATTTGTTTCTGCTTTAATTTAAAGTGTTTTGAAAGGGAAGGACATCTTTGCCCAAGGGCCCATAACATGTTTTTAGAAGGGTAAAAATACTATTAATCATTCTTTGTTAAAGAATTTAATATTAAATGCAATCATTCACTTTATATAATGTATTAGAATTGTGTTTTATAATATTGTATAGTTTTTGGGGTTACTGAAAAAGAATTTATATTATGTGTTAATAAAAGCTTTACCAAATGTGTTGAAAACAGTGGCGCGTCTACAAATTTGTCCTTGGAAAACCGAAAATAGTTTATTTATCAAAGGGAATATACTGCAATGTGTGCAAAGACTATTGCCAATATGTGACAAAGGTTTTAAATGTCTGTTTCAAAGATAATAGGGTTAGTGAAAAGTACCGCAGCTTATTGCTAGATTTTTCAGTTTTGGAATACACCTACTTTTTTTGTTTTTTTGTTCAATGCTCCATTTATTTTTATTGCAGCAAACTGGGGCGCACTTAAATATGGTAACTCCTTAAATTTTTAAAATTATATTTTTTACCATATTATATATCCTGGGTGGATCCCGAGGAAGATAAACTTTTAATAAGGAGCGCCTCGATTTTCACATTTGTGTAAAAATAGGTTATGTTTGTGACGTCACCTTTTGCTTATGCCATAATATTTATTTTATTTGACAAAATAAACTAATACTTGCATAAAATAAAATAAAATCACTTAAAAAACATAAAAAATCGTATCTTACCCTTAATAACGATTTAAACGTAACTTTTCTTTAAAAAATATCCAATGGTCAGTGACCTCCCTTTCCAGGTTTTAAAATTCTCTGTAACTGCAGTACTGATAACTACCTAATCTATCTATAAACAGTAAAAACTAAACATATATAAAAAGTCCAATGATTAAAAAGTTAAAAATAACCACCTCAAACCCGCGAAAAAAGCTTCCAGTACGATTGTAAACAAAGGTTACGGGAAAAGATTACGTCACAAAATTGGAGTGAACATAGGCTTAAAATGTGATGGAGCGTCTCCTTATTAAAACGTTTATTTTCCTTTGAGGAAATCCCCCATGTTAATTTTGTGGCGGGGGCTATTATTTGGCAAATTTTTGAGTGTGCCCTTGGAAACGAAATGCGCAACTACCGCCCAGAATTGGTAATCCATTTTACCAATGCCAATTTATATAGTAAAGATATCAACAGCAAACAATAAATCATTTTACTGCCTATGTTCAGGGTGTTTCGAGAAACGGATGTACGCTCGTGCCTCCTTTTTTGACTGTGTATCTCTCATGAATTGCGGATTCAAACTTTTAAATATACATTTTCAGTGTTAAACTTATTGAATCATATTTGTCAAACCGTCTTCAGTATATAACGTATAATGGCACAACATCCAGTAAAGTACCTGTTAAGTATGGGTTTCCGCAAGGATCCGTTCTTGGCCCAGTTCTATTCCTTTTATATATAAATGACATAAATGCTTGTACCTTGGATAAGAGTGTGGATATTGTTTTGTACACTGATGACACCACAGCACTTGCTAAATCAAATGATTTAGCACAACTTGAAGAGAAAAGTGTAAATAAATGTGCACTATGAGATCCAGAATTGGTTTCTATCAAATGGTCTGAGTATAAATAAAACAAAAACTCAGACATTGGACTTTCCTCTTAGACCACTGGAGGCAGTATCTGGCTCTGTCAAGTTTCTGGGCATATATCTGGACTCAAGATTGACATGGGAAAGACATGCTGAACATCTTACATGCGTGTTGAGCAAGAACACTTTTATTATTCGTAGCCTTAAGAACATTGTTACTGAGGAAGTTAGAATATTGAAAGGCTTACTATGGTCACTTTAACTTCACCTTATATATGCGATCTTGTTTTAGGGACATTCACTGCATTTGGCTAAGGTTTTCGCAGTACAAAGGCGCTGCATAAAAGTAATGGCGGGTCTTAAGTTTAGAGATTGTTGTAAGAAGAGTTTTATCTCCCTTGACATTATGACGTTGCCGTCAATATACATTCTGTCCTGTCTCATGCATATAAAAAATAACACAGCTAAGTACTTTTATAACTGTGACTACCACCGTTATAACACAAGATCAAAAATTGTTGTAAGCTACAGCAGAGTTGCTAGAGCCAGGGATGGTAGAAACCACCATGATCTAAAAATGTTTGATGTACTACCTGATTCAAATCTTACTTCCAAGTTATTTAGGTATAAATAAAAAAATATATTTAGAAAAGAAGACATTCTATAGCGTTGATGAATATTTTAATGATAATTTCAAAGACCTAAAATAGCGATTGTATTGTCAGAATGGTATAATTTTGATCTTATTGTTATTTTTTCGACTAATATGGACGGATGTAAATGTATTGTGTTAGTTTCTATATATTTTATTCTGTAGTTTGTAGTTTTTAGTGTATAATGACTAAATTTGTTTGTTTTTTTTTTAATTGTGAAATAATGACTACTGTTTTTAAATGGTAATTTTGTTATTTTTGACGCATAATTTTTTACTTTTTAATTAATATTGTCAGTTATAGCTATAGTTTTATTAAATATTGACTTGTGAAAATACTTGTAGTATGTACATTCAATAATGAATATTATTATTATTATTACATTAGCCCCTATACAGGTTATTTACAATATTTAAGAGTTGCGGTAGTTTTTACTAACATAATCGACCCAGATTTTTAAAATTATTTTAACATTTCCTGAATTAGTTTAAGTAACCAAATTTTGCATTTTTAAAGAGGTATTTAGATCAATCAACCATATAAAACTTTAATAACAAAACAAATATAGATCCAAAGTATAATACTTGAGTGCATGAAAATAATAAAATTTAAATTAAACTCAGGCCTGTGGTCAGTCGTAGCTTGATTTATAATGGCGTTCATAAAGTTAAGTATACATATAGTTTTAATGGCTTAAGCAGCATTTGGTTTACCTCAGTAACTTACCGAATTTAAAATAAAAGGATTCTGTAAGGATATTAAAAACACAATATCATTAGTTGGAAGTAATCAAAATTTAAAACAATAGAGCGGGCATGATTTTTAAAGTTCTTACCACATTTGAAACTTTTTCATTATTAATTTAACGGAAATCTAGATACCTCTTTTCCAAAGACACTTCTTTGTAAGAAAATATAGTTTCACATGAATCTTTATATGCAAGATTTACAGAACGGTTTTTAAAAAGGATCTAGTTTTAAATTTTAGCTACAAACTGTTTTTGGACTATTTATCTGGTTACGCACAAAAAAAAATTGTTTGGATTATTTGTCTGGTTTTTGACAGCTACGAAAATAAAACTTTTTGTCTCTAATTTTTCTGACAGTTTTGGAGTAAGGGGTTTCCGCCTCTCCGAGTCGATCAAAATGTACTGTTTGCCCGCGAATAAAATTAAATCACTTTAAGAATCCAAAATAACAACAATAACAAAACTAAAACAGGTACCTTAATCAATAATAAATATTGAAATAAAATAGTTTAAAATAAATTTGTATTATTAGAATAAAAAACTAGCAGCATCTTAAAACCAACACATTTCTTGTCCGCATTCTTTTGATCTAGGTAGACTTGCTGGGCAAACAGTCAAGTTTTTTTGCTATGTAAAAATGACCACTTTAAAAAATTAAAAATTACGTTTACGCCACCCTGTATATCTAACATGACAAAGACTCTTGTAAAAACATATATTCTTAATAAACAAGACGTTTTAAAAGAAGGTATTTTTTTCGAAAAGTTACAAAACCGAAGGTTACATCTTTGGACTTGAAAACAAAGACTAAACATTTTTAGGGTTGTACACTGACTAGCTTGGTTAAATCGAGCATAGGGTTAGCGTGGAAAAACAACAGTAACAAATGGCAAATAAATAGAAGAGTTTGGGGCAAAAGAGGACAAGTCAAAATTTCATTTTTAATAACAATAAAAAAATCCGGAATTGTTCGCTTTTTACTTAAAAATGCTTCGTCGCCTATGTGCCAATTTCTTATAGCGACGTAATGTGCTTTGGACTGTACGATTTTTGTACCAGTCTATGCGAAATTTTTTGATCATACGATTTCGTAAAAAGATATTTCTGCCAAAAAATAGACTTGTCCGGTTTTTGCCAAAGACTTCAATTTATCTGCAGTTTAAATGCAGGACTGGTTAAAAGCTGCTTTTAGCGCATTTTATATCAAGATAGTTAAAATTTTTAGAAATCAAAAAGCCTAAATAAACAAATAAGCTATGGTCCTATTAAATATTAAAAAATTAATATGGGTTAAGCCCTGATGCCGGGAGGGGAGTGCACATGCATCCCCTGGCTTTTAAGTACTATCGGAAAACGTATGACATGGTAGATTTTGTAGAGTAAAAATTAAGTTTTTTTGGGTTTTGAAAGAATCTTACACCACCTGGCTTTTGAATGTGTGCAGCGCAGTAAAATAATAAAGAGAAAAGACAGTTTTAAAGGTAAAAACCATTTCCTTTCTTTTAATTTTTTTGGGCTTTGTATATAAATTTTTTAAAGAAAGTTGTTTTTATAGGATAAAAACCTGTTTTTTTTTCTTGTTTTTCGACAATTTCAATTTTTGCACCTCCTGGATGTCATTCTGCCAGCCCCATGGGTTAACATTTTTAACAGCAACAATTATGTGTCAACTTATATAAACTTAAACTTTTTGAAAAGTATTTACAAGAAAATTATAAATGTGCTTAAGTATAAGAATAGGTTTTTATAGTTAAAATTTAGAACTATTATATACAGTTTATGCAAATGATATTATTTTAAAAAACTTATTAAGGAAAGCAGGAGTTTATATAGAATAATATACATATATAAACAATAAATATAGTATACAGTGCGTCCCAAAAGTTATGTCTAAATTCATTTAAAATTAAACGATGGCAAAAACGCTCGGACCTGTCGATTTTTATTACAAAGTGCGCATTTTTGTACGTGAAGTTAGTATATACAGGGTTGCTTAAAAATATGTTTAGACTATCAACAATTTTTCAAATGAAAGCACCTTTTTTAATTTCCTTTTTGGAATTTCACGTTGAATTCTACGTATGTTTCGCTACCTATCTTTCAGTTATTTTAATAAAATTTATTATTTAAAAGTATTTTTGCTAAACATAAATTTCTATTTTATTCAACATTTAAGTTTATCAGACAGGATCCTTCTGCATAATGTATAACATCTGGAACTCGGCAATTAGGTAGAACAGGAAATCTGGCGATACGAGACAACAAAATATCTCCCATACTTCCCACCCATTAATGGCAATAATCAGAATATAATTATTTACATTTATTGGGGGATTTACGTTTTTAAACTAATAGATTACATTTATAATTTTGTAAAGCAAAACTGCAAAAAATTGGTACTAAATTTGAGACGCTGCTTTCACTGCGACTAAAATAAGAAAAGCAACCCTTTTTAAATAATTAAAATATTACGTATAGTGCAAAACTGAGAAATCTGGCAACAGTGCTTATATACTTTTAGGCTTTGGGCAGTTAGAATATGGACTTCATGATTAAAACACTTTTAAAACCTTTTTAGGAGTGTTTCTTTTGACGAGTCTACAACAAATATTCAAACCGCTATATATGAAAGCGGCGCTTTAACCCAGCCTGTCAATGTCAAATGCTTCGGGTGTCGGAGTCGACAAACGCGTAACTTTTTTTGTCAGACAAGTTTACCACATTGTTTTACATGCAATTTTTAAAGATTGTGCCGAAAATCGTAAGGGTTACAGTTACGAGAACCGCCCAATCCGATACCCAAAACAAGTCAATGGGCTTTCTGGTTTCGTGACTGTAACATTAATGATTTTTGGCACAGTGTTTAAAATTGGTATGTTAAACATGGTGGTAAACTTGTCCGACCAAAAAGTGACACGTTTGCACAGTCCGACACCCGAAATATTTGACATTGACTGGGTTAAAGTGCAGCTTCCATATATGGCGATATGAGTATTTGTGGTAGATCGTTCTGGTTTTAAAAGTGTTCATATCATAAAGTCCATTGTAATACTGGTCCAGGGACTATTTTTATTCGTGCTTGCCACCACCCAATTACCCAATCTTTTAAACGCAGCATATGTGGTTTGGAGTTATTTAGAAGCTTATAGGCAATTTTAAAAACTGATCTTGGGTAAACTCAATTCATGAAAACCCGTTTAAAAAAGGATCGGTCAATCTCTAGCCCTATTCATAAATTGATCGGATTCTTAACTTGGGTTGGATCCTGCTGATCCAGGTGAAAGCCGGGGTTAGTCGGATTAAACAGAAGTTTCAAAAACAGCTGATTTATTTTTTTAAGGTTTTAAAATTTATGTCGTGTTGATTACAAGAGAATAAAATATTAAAAGGAATATTTAATTTTTTAATAATTATGGAGAACTTAAATATTATTTAAATCTTTAACAATAACTGCATGACCAAGTACAAAGCAAAAAGGTTATTTTTACATGAAGCCAATGAATAAGGGTAAAATTAAACATAGATGTTTAAAAAATAACAAGACCCCCAATAAATATTGAGGACAGCTCATGGGATCTACTTTAACCTATAGAATTGAAAATGCCTTATTTTAATTTGCCAAAAAAGTTCTACCATTCTTTCAGCAACTAGTTTAAATAGGTTTGTTCCAGCAGAATGTTGGAAACATGTTAGCCACAATCGTAAAACGCAGAAATTGTTACAAACATTAGTCAGAAAAGTTGGCAACAGTTTTCTGCTGGAACGAAAAATAAACAAAACGTGCATACTGCTTATACGACAATACAAGAAAGGTTATGTTAAAAATTGTCAGTAATGTTTGAAGAAAGTTTGCAAACTTTTCAAACAGTTTCCAACATGTTTCCAACATCTTAAAACTACTGCTGGAACAACAAACAATTGTATAATGTTACAAACATGGCACTCCTGGAACGACAAATTTGACTTGCGCAGAATCCGAACGGTTGCAAACATTTCTGACAGCCTGTTGGAACAAACCTAATAATTTTTAAAATTGTTTTGAAATATTTCTAGTTTTGAGACAAATATATTTGACGATAAAAGTAAATATACTTTAAAGACAAAAATTACGTGTGGCACAAAAAGGCGAAATCTGGAAAGAGATATCTACTGATACTGATTTTGGTAAATGTAGCTTTAGCGGAATTTAGGAGTTGCCTTACTTTGTTAACCCCCAATCCATAAAAAAGCCAAATTCATATTTTCAAGTACCAGGTCCTACAAAAACACACAATTTTGAAAAAAAAATATAAATGTTTTCTTCAGCTGGTTTTTCTATTTTTTTTTAATTACTTGATTTAATATGTCAGGCTTTATTTTAGTTTAAAAGAAGTTTCTTGTGTTAAGTAAAAATTAAGATAATTATTGGGTCAATAATATGTTTCTGAATTTTCTTTTCAAAAAAAAAAATAATAATAAAAATTAAAATACAGCTACAAGTATCTTTAATATAAAATCTTTAATTAGCCAACTCTTGCAGATTTGTTAGTGGTGAGCTAAGTTTTTAGTACTGTTTGCAAAAGAGTTACTTAAATGTATTTTTAGTATTTTAAGAACCGAGCTATACTTAGACAAACTAGCTACCCAGTACATTTGTATCGTGTTTTTTTGTTTTTGTTTTTTAAACATAGAAGACATAAGAGGCTACCAAAAATATAAAACATTGCTTGGAAAGTTGTATCAATCAAATTCGAATCGACATAAATCTTCGGGCTTCTATAAATACCAAAAGAAACCTATAAAAAGCGCTTAAAAAGCCGTTTACGAAATTCTCACTAGATTTTACGAGACCAACCGCATTCGTAAAAATTCGATTCCAACACATAAAAGCCTCGCATTAGACCCTGCGACCCTTTAATTTATCGCAAGCCATGCCATTGCGTGTGTCCCACGACATAGAAACTCCGCGTTTCCGCCATATTTCTTAGTCGATCACCCTGTTTATCGGGTCTTTCTTATCAGGAATCCGCCGCGTCTATCTGTACGCCTTTCCGGCCATCCAAGACTTTGGTCGCGTTCTGTAATATCACCCCCTTTCACGCGATACATCCACCGTATATAATATATAATGGGTTATTTTGAAGGGAAACTAGAGAAATAAAACGATAGAAGGAATTTCAAACTATGGGCGTGTGCTTTTAGAATGCCGTTACACCTTTACGATGTTATCGTTTCTTCCAAAAGGACTTATGGAAGGGATATTCCTATGCTATGCAGGGTGGATTTTTTACCCCTAAATTTTTCTTAAACTGTTTTTTTGGTATCATCTTTTACGTCATATTATAAAAATATTCATTTTTGCATTATTAAAGCATATACGATTTATTTTCTAATTAACCGAAACCACATTTTAAATAAAAGTGCTTTTTTTAATTAAAGTCATTTATGAAAATTTTATTTAATGATGACATCCAGAGATCGTCTTTACAAAAACCAAGTACGACCAATTGTTATGTTATAAGTTGCACTAGTTGCTGTGATCGACAGAGACGGTCGCCGAAGTTAAGCAATGTGGATCGCGGCCATAACTTGGATGGGTGCTCGCCGAGCCGGCACCCGGGGCTCGGGGTTCAGCGGATGGACCGAGCAGCAACCATCCAGGTTATGGAATGAATGGTGTGTGAATGAGAAGTAGTAGGGTCAACAAGCCTCTAGGGCTGCAGCGCACCACCTAGTGGGGCGGTGATCGGAATCTAGGTGGAAGACCCAAAATGGCAAAAAAAATGTCATTATTAATTTTTTATGTTACTAGATAAGCAAAAATAATTGCAAAAAAATGTTTTTTTAACAACTTAAAAAGAATAAGTTTATTCCAGATATGTCCAATTTTTTGGCGGTCATGGTAAAACGCAAAAAAAAGATTTTTAGAAATTTTAGGAAAATTGCATAATTCATAACAGAAACATTAGGGCGTATTCATGAAAAGCAGGACACACTGTATATCATGCCCCATACCTGTAGTCAACAGTGACGATTACCATAATTTGTGAAGACACGTAAGTTGGAACAATATTTTTGAAATATTTTAAAATTTAGGTGTTTATAAGTGGCTAAAGATTTTTTAATGGTATAGGTATTTATATAAGAAAGTCAAAAATAAACAACTCCATTTTTTGTTCTTTATTTATGATTATTCGTAAATTTCTTAAAAGTTGTTGATTTTACTTATAGAACATGGTAAATGTTAGAAATCGATGCATAATTTAAAAATTTTAAAAATAGGTGGTTAGTGGTTAGTAGATTCTTGTAAAAAAGATAATTCAGTCAGCCTGCATACATAAATTTAAATATAAAAGATACCTCAGTCAAAAAGAAATATTACCTACCTTGTTTGAGCGTTTCGCCAAAAAAAAAAACAAAGTACTGAAATTTTAATAACTTTATGCCTATTAAAGTATCAGCAAAAGAATTAAGAGAAAATATTGGTTAATTTGTCATTACCAACAACAAAAACAACACAATCAAAATTTTGTTTACATTTTTAAATTGATGTCTAATTGAGAAAAATTTTTAGATTCATTCCTACTATGCAATGATTTAGGAGTCCAATTTTTCTCCTTAAGTAGTAATAGCACAAAAAATGTTTAATTTAGTCAAAATCTTAGAACATATTAAATGTCCTTAAGACCAAACTGACGAGGCACTAGTTTGAAAGTTGCAGCTTGTAAAAAATAAGACACACGCACTCTATAATTTTTCTAAATTAAACATTTTTTCTGCTGCTATTAATACTTTAAGAATAAAATTGGACTTCCATAGCATTGCATATTAAAAAACAGTTGTTTTCCAATAATAAAATAAAAAAATAAGTCTTTCTTTAGTTAGTTAAGTCTTTTAAATGTAGAGAATTTAAATTGATTTCTGCGAAACTAAATATCCAGAAACATCGCCGTCAGAGTATGGTTTTACCCAGAAGTACAGAATTCCTTTAAGTTTTATTCAAAATTTTCCGAGATATTTTAAAAAAATTGACACTCTGTATGTATGTTGGTTTTTAAATTTGACTGCTTACATCACATTCTGACATTAAATTCCAAATGTTTAAAATGTGTTTTTAGCAGATTACTTGATATGCACAACTGATTATTACCGGATTTTTCTCAATATTCGAATATCAAAAGAAAATCTCATTTTGTACAAACTTACAGAATAATTTAATTAAATCATTGGTCGCAATTACAAAATTTATTAATTAGGTAATATAAATTTTTTGTCACGTTGCATGCTTCGAAGGGCTTAAAAAATTTCACAAATTTTATTAAAACTTTAAAAGAAAACGAAAGAAGAAAATTGGCAAATAAAGAAAAAGTTTTAAACTAACAAGTTAAATTAAATTAATCACTTTCATACTCATACAATCTTGTGCAAGCTCAATTATTGCATTTAAGTTGATTATCAAGGCGCTGAAAAAAGTAAGGTTTTCTTTGTCGATGGTTTTTTAAAGTGAATAAGTTTTAATAATATACTGGAAAGTTAAAATTAACGGGAAATAATTATAACCTCAATTTGTAGCATCTCACAATAAAGATGATTAAATCTAAGTTAAGCTCATTGCTGGTAAAGAAAAAAGTTGTTTTTAAATTAAAAGAAAAAAATAATATTCTTAAACTAAAAAAAACAATAATAATTTAGTGGTTTGTTATTTGGAAAAACGCTTTGAATACGTTGACCTTTATTTATTTTATTTAATAAAAAACACCTGTTTTTTAATAAATTTTTGAATTCCCAATTAAATTTTTACCATACAGAGTGTTCCGTTTTTATGGATACACCTTGATATCTCAGTTATGAATAATGCGATTTTTTTCAAATTTTGGTGGTGATTGTATGTTGGAGGAATAAAATACTTGGCATATGGAATAAAAATACTTGATTTTTTAGGATAACAACTAGATCTAATTTTTGTCAAATTTACAATCAGCATCCCCAAAAATCTCATAATTCATATTTTAAGCGACAATCTTTTTTAAATTATTTTTCCAAAAAATTGTTTTTACATCCCCCAATATCACAAGACTCGGGTAAATAAAATTTGCACTGTACCAAATACTTACTTTTTGACTTTAGATTGACGTGCAGTGTTTGGGAATGTAAAAAAGACTTTTAGGGAAATATTAAGACTTAGGAAATATTAATTATAAAATTGGCTCTTGACATTTTAAAAATATGAAAAAATATAAGAATAAGCCGTAAAATCCTTCATATTAAAAATCAAATCTTTTTTATCTCTTTATCCTCATCCTTCCGATTTCCTTATTTGTTCATTAAAATCTTGTCCTAACACTGTAATAAATTTGTTAGATTTACATACATTTCTTAGTTTTGTGATAGCTTTATGACAATAAATAGCCCAAAAATCTCTTAATAAACAATCACAAGAATATTAAATCAAATTCTCCCAACCAAGACTTATAAAATATAGGCACAAACTTCATTAACACGTTAAAAGAGAATAAAAAAAACAGAAAATAAAGAGAAAGTTTTCAAACTTACAAGTAAAATTTAATTAAGCTGAATTTCATACTATCTTATGCAAGTTCAATTATTACAACAATAGAATTCTTGAAGGCGCCGAGATATTTTAATAAAATACACTTTTCTTTGCCGGGAGTTCTCTGAAATGAATGGGTTTTATTTGAAGTGTAAGACTTTATTATGTAAGTCAAATTAAAAACTTTTGCAAACAATGTCTTAGTCCAAAGGAAAAAAATTATTATTTTTAATTTTGTAAGGCATTTCATTAAAAAAAAAAAAATAATTATTTTAAATTATGTGACGCATATATTTTGGAATAATATATAGGGTCACTTGACGTCACTTGGACAAATCTACCATATGGAACTATCTTCTTGGGACAATGAGACTGGTGGACCATCAAAACTAACTTCGCACTTTTTAAAAACTAATTTAAGTTATTTGAATATCTTAATTTGGTACGGGCATACCCCCCACTAGGGATAGCCCGTACGGGGGCCTAACTAAAACTTTAACTTTATACTTGACTTCACTAACTACTTCTTATCTAATAATCTTATCATCTTTTCTAATTTCTTTCTTTCCCTTTAAATATTAAATTTTCCAGTGTTTGTTTTGCATTTGTACGCGACCCAGTTTGGTTAATGTTTTTTATTTTATTATTATAAGAGTAACCTAGAAAATCGTTTAATTTATACTTTTAAGACTTTGACACCTCACGTATATTTTTATGTAGCAAATTTCCCAATGTTAAGTAAACTAATTAAAATGTATACTTATTTTAAAATTCCCAAAAATGTATATTTTTAAAATTCCCAAAATGTATACTTTTTTAAACTAGGTGTTCACAATTTAAAAGAATATAGATCCAAAAAATGCTCCTGGCTATGAATTTTTCACAAATAAAATACTGCAAAAGCTCCCAAAAAGGCTATGGTTAAACTAACCAATCTGATTAATGCAGCTTCCAGTTAAATATGTACGAAGGAAAATAGCCCAAGTATGATTGCTAAACCTGGAAAGCCCCTTTATAAAGTTTCTTCATGAAGACAAAAATATCATTATTACCTATATGTCAAAGTTGTTGTAATAACTTCTAGTTAAAAGAATTAACCCTATTATTAAAGCCAAAAGCTTAATCCCATCATATCAGTTTGAGTTTAAAGCAAACATTTCACTTTTGATCAAGTGAAAAAACTAATTGTATTAAAAAGAGTTAGAAGAAAAAAATTGTCGGTTCAAAGATAAAAGTCAACTAGTACATTTTATTATAAACGTTGTGTGGACATTTTAATGTTATATATAGTAAAAGTGTTTTGTAGAAATAATTTATTAGTTATATTTGTGACATCCATAATAATGTTTTCTTTTTTCTTTTTCTGCAAAAATTTTGTAACAAATCGTTGTTATTTCCTGGATCATAAAAGGTCATTTTAATCCAACGATAGGTTCAGCCATCTTTATTAACAGAGAACAGGCATTTTACAAAGTGTGGCATAAAGATTTAATTCATAAACTTTTTCGCAAGTTTTGCAGTTATATATAACTACGGCTATGGACGTAATTTTGTCTGAAAATGTACTAATTTTCCATAAATTTATTAAACTTTGCAAATATTGAGCGATATTATTTTACTTGACGCCAAATATTTTCTATATATAATCAGCGTGGTGTCTCTTTATCATTATGTTTTTGATTGGTAATTAAATTTCGCATTTGCATAACAATAACACTTGTGCACTTGACAAACGCTCGTTTAAAGCGACCTGTTTGATTTTAATTTACCGATAAATTAATTTAAAATACGTAGCTCACCTAACTCTTGTTTAAATTAGCACATGTGTTGAAACAATATAAAGTATAATACTTGCATATCGTATTTAGTTATTTTAACGAAAACTATTACAGTTCTAACAAATAACGAGAAACCTTTGATGTATTTTTCGTCAATAATATTTTTGTTGCCTTTTAATACACGTAAATAACAAAACCTTACCGTGAATAAGTGTGGGTTGGAACAACTTTATTTAAAATTTATAGAATTGTTTTTGAAAAACCCTGAGGTACGTCGTGCTTTTATTTTAGCTGAGGTTTTTTATTGGTAAGGTTATGTACGTAAATTTATGTTTATGAGTTAAAATTTCTTAAGCGGGCTACTAAAAATCAACTTTTCAATTTCAATGTATCTTTTAACATATTTTGGTAGCTTTATGGGTTGACAATAATACTCCAAAACAATTTTAATATTGCATATTTTCCAAAATTTATAAGTGATTAAAAATTTCGAGTACTTTTTGTAAATCACAATATCAGCGAATAATTACTGGATTTCGATGAAAATTGGTTTGTTTTTATGTGTGTGTGTTTGTGTGCTAAGAAATAGTATGTAGTAAAAAATGAAATTTTAGCTAACTTCTTGGTGTTGTAGAAGAAATTTGTTTATATAAAAATAACACTGGCACATAAAACAAAAGTTTGATGTGCACCGGACGCGACCTATTTACGGGTATGTTTTTCGACCCTCTGAATCCAAAGTTTAAGCCAGTACAGGTCTCAATTTTAAGTAAATTGCAAAGAAAACGAGAAAATAGTACATATTTTCTTCTGTTTTTAGCAATTTATTCAAAATTGGGGGTGTTCAGCCTAAACTGATTGAAAATTTGGATTTAGCGGGTCGAAAAACATGCCTGTAGATAGGTCGCGTCCTGCTGTACAAAAACTTTTTTGTGCATCGGTGCATCGGCTCATATGACAAGTACATAGAAAATTTTGTACACTGGACGCGACCTATCTAGGGACATGTTTTTTGATCCGCTGAATTCTAATTTCAAATTAGTTTAGGGCGTACACCTTCCAATTTAAGTAAATTGCAAAAAACCGTAAGAAATAGCAGAAAATTTTCACCAACTTTTTACGGTTTCTTGCAATTTACTTAAAATTGGGACCTGTACGGCCTAAACTAACTCTAAAATTTGGATTTAAAAGGTCGAAAAACATACCCATAGATAGGCTTGTCCAATGCACATCAAACCCTTTTTTGTGTGCCGGTGTAATCGTTAATTTATAAGAGCACCAAAATTTTTTTATGCCGTTCTTTAGTTAAAGAATTAATGAATATTTTTATAAAAACAACAAAATTTTTACACCACGGCGAAATTAGCTAAATAATTATTTGTTTATAATAAAACTAATTATTCATAACCAAAAGTTATGTTATTTTATTATATTCCTTAACCTACTATTACTTAGTACACAAACCAGTTTTTATCAAAATCCAGTAATTGTTCGCTGATATATTGTGATTTACAAAAAGCACTCAAAATTTTTAATGACTTATAAATTTTTAAAAGTTATTACTTAATACTTCCAACCTATGAAGCTACCAAATTACATATAGTTAATTAGGGTGTCCGTTATTTCCTAAATCAATTTTATTTTAGCGTTTGTCCCCTGAACTATTAGCCAAAAATATATTCAATGTAAAAATGTTTTTAAATTCTGATTTAAACCATGCCGAAATAAATAACATGGGATTCTTGGACTTTTTCTTTTTCTGTCTTAGACAAAAATCAATGGAAAAATATACTTATTGGATATTCTGATGCAAAATTTAGCGCTTTACAAAAAGTTTTCTTACGATTTTTCGTTTAAGTCTTTCCTTTAAGAGTTATTTTAGGTCAAATGTTGAGTTAAGATTGAGTTGTGGCCATCTTCGGGAACTTAATAGTAAACCGACACTTTTTAAATAAAATAACTCTGTATACATCACCATTAAAAAGATATTTTAAAAATATTTGCATTTAATATATCTATCTCTTATAGTTTAAAAATATTGCCATTTAAATCCAAAATTATGTTAAATTTCCATTATAACTTCAGGTCTAAGCTTTAAGAACTAAGTTTAGTGTCGAAGATAAAATAGACCTACTATTTCTTAGATTTGGATGGCCATATTTCCAAAACTATAAGAGATAGATTTATTAAATATAGTATTTTCTTAAAGCTGTTTAAAATATCTATTTAATGGTAAAGTAATATGCATGGTGTTATATTCAAAAATGCCGGTTTACTATTAAATTCCCGAGGATGGCAACAACTCTATCTTAAATCAACTTTTGACGGTAAATAAATCTTAAAGGAGTAACTAAATCGAAAATTTGTAAAAGATCTCTTTAGTAGAGCGTTAAGTTTCCCATCAGAATATGCAAAGAGTAGATTTATCTATTTAATTTTTTAATTTTTGTCTTAAAAAAAAGAAAAGAAAAAAGTATAAAACTCACATGTTAGTTAAATGGGAAAAGCAACATGATTTTGGCGCGGTTTAAATAAGAAATTAAGAGCATTTTTACATTGAATATTATTTTAGGCTGAAAAATAAAAGTTAGAGGCGATCGGTAAAAAAATCGGTCTGGAAAATAACAGACACCCTAATGTTAATAGATAAATTAAAATCGAATAGTCGATTTTTAGTGGACTTAAAAAATTTTGACTCTATATAAACTTATGTTTATGAACTTTTCTTATTTTGACAAGAGGAATGTACATACATACCATAGCATTTTGAACCACAATATTTGAACAGTTTTATATTTCTTTAAATAAAACCTAAGTAATTACAAAATTGAAAAATCCTAATTAAAGGTAATTTTTGACATCTGCTAACGGATTTAAATAATTTCTGTATAGTAATTTATTTTGATTATACTGCAAAACGGAAAAACTATTTCCGAAAGCTCAGCGTATACTGGGTTAATAAATAGTACAGCAACTCTTTAATATCTTTAAAACCGCTTAAGCCACATTTACCCTATTTTGTACCTAGGGTATTTTGATCAACCGGAATTAAATAGTGCTTTCGACAATGTTGCCAGATTTCCCAGTTTTGTTCCAAATGTATATATATTTTCCGTTTTTTTTAATGGAATGCTTCTATTAATTTTTGTTGCATTAAATTGTGCGGATCAAATTTAGTAAGTTTCTAAATTTTCAAAATTCGGTCACCCTTAGTTGTCGAGATATTGTGCACTACAATTCTAGGAAAAAGTGTGTTAGCGCCTAAATATCTTTAAAACAGTTCAGAGCTGTCCTAACAAAATTTGTTATTTGGGGGTTTTTAGACATGCCTAATTAATCCAGTGATATCAGCATTGTTGTCAAATTTTAATTAAATTGCAGTGTTGTCATTATTCGGTAAATTGTTAAGATAAAATTTTGAAATTGTAAAATCCTATTAAAGTTGGCATGATCTTTTTATTGCAACTAATATAAAAATTGCAATCCATTTAAAATGACAAAAATATTACGTGTAGCGCAAAACTGGAAGATCTGGCAACAATGACAATAATAATGTTCAATTCTTTTTGCTCAGAAATCTTTAAATAGCAAAATTTGTAAATGCAGTGTAAGCCGTTTTAGAGATATTTGAGCGTATCAAAACTTTTAAGCTAAAATGTGGTGTTGTCATATCTTAGCAGCTAGTAGAAATAAAATTTTGAATATTCTTGGCCTTTTTTTAATAAAATGCTTCGTTAATTTTTGTTGCAATAAATTGTGCAGATCAAATTTAGTAAGTTTCTAAATTTTTAAAAATTCGTTCCCGATTAGTTGCCGAGATATTATGCACTGCACTTCTAGCAAAAAGTATGTTAGCGCCTAAATATCTTTAAAACAGCTAGAGCTGTTTTAACAAAATTTGTTATTTGGGGGTTTTAAGACATGCCTAATTAATAAGTAATATCAACATTGTTACCAATTGTAATGAAAATGCATTGTTGTCATTATTCGGTGAATTGTAAAGATTGAATTTTGAAATTTTGAAATCTTATTAAAGTTGGCATGCTCTTTCTAATGCAACTAATAATATGCAATTTATTTAAAATGCCGAAAATGTAATGTAGCGTAAACTGGAAGATCTGGAAACAATGACAATATCACTGTTTAATTCTTCTTGCTCAGAAACCTTCAAATAGCGAAATTGTAAATGAGTTTAGCCGTTTTAGAGATATTTGAGCGTTCAAAACTTTTAAGCTAAAATGTGGTGTTTCATATCTTAGCAGCTAGTAGAAATAAAAATTTGAAAATTTGTGGACTTAAATTTAGCCTGCGGAATTTATTGCAATAAAATAAATGGGGCATTCCATTAAAAAAAAGGCGCAAAGATACGTGTAGCACAAAACTGGAAAATCTATCAACGATGCCGATAATAATATTAATTCTTTTAGGCCCGTTACCTTACAAAAACCAAATTTAGTAAATCTAGCTTTAGTGGATTTAAGGATATTTAAGAGTTGCAGTACTTTCTACTAACCAAGTATATGTGTATTAAGTGTTTGTGTGATTTTTTAAATTATAAGAGCATTTTAATATAGAACCAGTTATCACCCATAGAGGCTTTAGCTGACAAATACCTATTATATCGGCTTAATTCAAAGTTATAGCCTAACACAAAACACTGGTTTGTACGTAAAAGTAAATCGGCCACCCACATAGTCAAGTCATCGGAAAGTTAAAAGAATTAACAATAAACGGCGGTTTTGAACACAAGACTTGATAGATACATTAGTATTATATGGCTTGAATTATAAAGTAAGAAATTATTTTAAACAGATGTTGTATGAGTAAGTGAATTTGATTAATTTTAAACTGATGCTTATAAAATCTTTAAATATATCTTTAAATGCCCAAAATACAACGTTACGTTACGAACATATTACAAAAACATATACAGGGTGTTTTCTAACAACGGTACAAAACTTAAGGAGGCGCTTTCTAATGTCTTTTTATGAAAAAGAGTTTCTATGAACATATGTCCGGACTTGCTTCCATTCTGAGATACAAAAAGTCGGTATCATTTAAATATCTTCGGAACCTTTTTACCGATTTAATTAAAATTTGGGACACTTATTTAATTTATTATTGCGCTTGTAAAGATTTACCTAGATTAGTAATATTGGGTCCAGTGGCGTCTCACTGGGCACCACAGCCAATATAATTGTAAGAAAATACGCCACTGACTTTAATGACGTTTTAATATTTTTTTATGATTAAGCAATTAACAATTTAAATTTTTAGTCCTTTGATTTTTTTTGCCCATCCGCCTTTGTTTTCAAGAAAAAATATATAAGCTACTTTAATTTCTTCCAAAAGTACCCCTAGACAATGTGATATAAAAATCAAAAATTATCTACCCTAAAATAAATAAGCAGTTGTGTATTTCATCAAAAGTTGTCATTTTCCTCATTTACTAAGGTTAACATTGTTAATTTTTTAATTTTTGATATTATTTTATGCTGTTAAGGGCTAGTTTTTAAAATGACTAAGTGAATTCTTTTTTTCTCTGAAAACGAAGGCAAATACAAAGAAAATACAAGAAACTTAAAGTTAAATAGCCTATTGCTTAATGAAAAAGTATTAAAACTTCATAGAAAGTCACTGGTGTACTTTTTTTACAATAATATGGGCTATGGTGCCCACTGAGACGACACTGGACCCAATAATACTTATCTAGGCCAAGCTTTACAAGCGCCTTTTAAATTAAATAAGCGTTCTAAATTTTACTTAAATCAATTTTAAGATATTTAAAAGATAACGACTTTTTTGAAAACTTTAACACCCTCTATTTCAGAATGCAAGTAAGTCCTGACATATGTTTATAGGATTTTATTTATAAAAAGACCTAAGAAAGGTTAGGTTTCGTAGCGTAGTTAGGAAACTTCTGTATAGAGTTAGATATAGATTTAATTTATGTTTTTTTTAAATTTAATACATTAAAAACAGGTAATTGAACTATAAGGTATTAATGTATCATTAAGTTAAACCTATTTAAATTGTGCACAGGTCCCCACTGCATAATTTAAAAGCTCAAACAATTAAAGTAAACTATACACGGAAAATTACATACAAATTATTATTGTACAGTTTAAACTGCACTAAAAATAAACCTAGATCTTTAAAATGAATTTAAACCAGGCTAAGTGTAAGCTTAACGTCTACGAATTGGCTAATTACTGCTTAATGCATTTTATGACATTATAATTATTTGTTTCTGCGTTTGTTTCCTTAAAAAATGAACAATAAAAAATACATAAAATATTTGCATTTTTTTATGATTCTTAATAATATCGGTATGTACATGTTGCAACATTTTAAATATTATAATTTATTGAAAGCTTTTTTTAAAACAATCTTTAATTAATATTTACCTAAAATATTAAAAAATACTTTTCTTTAAAACTTTTATTATTAACATATTTAAAGTAATTATAATATTTATACAATATAAAAATTTGTTGGGAGATTTAGGGACTTGTTTTCACCAAGCTTGAAAATATTTAAAAATAAAATCAATCGGATAAATAATTTATACCTGGTGTTCACAAAATTACTAGCAAGCCTGTAATTTTCTTGAGAAGCGTTACAAGGTTTTTTACATTTTGGTCAGATATATGGTTGCGGAGAATATCGATTTCTGATGTTTCAGGTTTTGTGTGGCATATCCGGTTTAACAGAAAGTGCTTTAAACTTTGTTATTTTAAATAGAACAACCTATATATTTTTAAAAAAATCAACTCTACAGGCAATTCCAAGAAAATACATGTACCATATGGTATACCAATCTTAATTGGTTTTTGGGAAAATGGCGTTCGATAATATCATGTTAACCGCCATTTATATCGATTTGTTGAAAAAAAATGGTGGTAGGAAAGGTACTTATGTAATATTTTAGACATATTTAATAAACCTTATATTTAATCACCGTAAAAATAAAATTTTGGGTTTTACCGAAAGTGCCACAAAAATTGACTTTCAATAATTCAAATAAAAACCACTATCTTAAGCCTTAAATTTTAAGTTAATACCTCAATCTTTTTTAATTATATCCTGTCTTTAAACCTAATAGTTTTTAAGATATTAATAATAAAACGCTAGACTACCTTGAAAATAGCGAAGAAATTAATATGTTTTTAACGTAACTTAAAAACTACTAGGTTTAGAGATAGGATATGAAGAAAATGGTTCAAAGAATCGAATGTGTTAGGTTTAAATTTAAGCCTTAAGGTAGTGGTTTCTATTAAAATTATTAAAGTTCTTTACTGCCAAAAGTTATTTTCTGTGGCACTTCCGGTAAAATCGAAAATTGTATTTTAAGGGTAATTGGGCATAAACTTTATTAAATAAGTGCAAAAAATCGCATTTCTACCAACATTTCTTCTTTAATAAATCGAAAAAATGGCACTTAACATGACATTTTCGAACTCCATTTCCATTAAACCGTATGTGCCACATAAAATCTGAAACATTGGAAATCTGCATCTTATCCAACCATACATCCGAATAAAATTTAATAACCGTGTAACATGTCTCAAGAAAATAAAGGATTACACAGGTAAATCCCACGACCAGTTTTTATGTTATATAAAATGTGTAATGTAATGACGTTATATGTTAACACTAAAAGTTTTAAAGAAAAACCTTATTTTATTATTTTTCGGTTCTTCTTTTTAAAATAGTTTCTCTATTTTTAATTTAGTTTTTAGTTTTTAGTTATCGCTGGACAGGTTTCTAAGTCAAATATTCTTATTTAATGCAAGACCGTTTACCGCATTTTCACTGAGTACTTGAGACGTATTGAAGCAACAGAGTTAAACTCACATTCGTATTCCTATCAAGTCTTTTCATTTGATGCTCATATTGTGACAAAATACAAAAAAAATATCTTTGACAACCATGTTTTAAGTTTTTACAGTCATTAAATAATATATATGACCCCTTTATTTATTTTTTCTTTTTGTTTGTTTGCTAAAAAACTAATACTTTAAATACAATTTTATTTTATTTAGATATTATTTTTGGGCTTTATTCAAAAATATGTGCTACTTAAAACAGATGTGAATAAGTTAATTTAACCTCGCCTTTTGTATAATTTTTATATTTTACTTAAATTAAGCTAATAAAAATAAAACTTTTTAAATTTTTAATAGTTTTACGTAGCGTGCTTAGTTTTTTGGAAAAAATTGCTAAATTGCATATTCCCTGATTATACAAAAACATAAAGTAAGTGTTACAATTTATTTTTTCCACGGCCGTTAAAAAATGCAGTTTTGGATAGTCGTTAATCGTTACTATGAAGGTAAAGTACTCCATTCTGGTACACTACATAAAGTATTCAAAAAGTAACTTTTTTAACACTTTGATCCTTTTTTCCCACTTTGAATTATTGTTTTGTTTCCATGCCTACTAGAATAAACTTAAATATCAATTTAGGCAATGTAACAGTAAACGCGACATTAACTAAACCAAACGGTCCAGTTACCTTTGAATTCGTCATTATTTCTTTTAGTTCATGTGTCACTAGTTTTAAAATTTGACAGTTTGGCAAATAAATTTAATAGAAATTATTTAAAATTAATAGTAATAATGAATTTGGATGACTAAGAAATTGAAAAGGAGTTTATACTGTTTTAGTATTATTTGTGCAAAAAGTAAGTACATACAATTTTCTAAAATTAAATCATAACGACATGGTTATGAAGAGGATAATTGTCTTTTAAAAATAAGAAGGCTATGATTTTTGTTGAAACAAAAATGGATGTGCTGCAAAAATTAAAATTATTAAGTTTAAATTAATAAAACAATAATACAAACTAGTAATTTGGAAAATTGGTATGCGGTTCTAGGAAAAATATAGGTATGTAACACATGCATAAAGTGTTTTTTTTACTTATGGGATTGCCGCACTCGCCTAATTGCTTGTGCTGTCAACCTTCCCATTCGTAAAGAAAATAATCACATTATGCACTTGTTACATAAATTTCATTCTTTTATATAATTTTTTTGTCCTAATTAAATACTTAATTAAACAACCTTTATTTAGCGTGTCTACGTTAGTTCGCACCATACAGAAAACTTTTTATTATTAATTTTACGAAAATAATTTATTTTTTATAAAAAGTTCTGCATGACCTGACACCTAAAATGCAATCATCAGATATTAATTTTTGTAGTGGTGTACGAGGTATGTCAAAAAATATGAATTTTTCTCAGGAGGAAAGTACCCTTATTTTTCATATTATCGAAAATTTTTATAAGGAAGAGATATTAAGGAATAAATTTTTTTGTTAAATATGCAAATTGATTTATTTATAAGAATTTTTTTACATTTTTGCGATAACGAGAGTTTCTGTGACTTTTAGCTGTTTTAACAGTACTTAAGCTTTTTTACATATTATGCGGCCGCCACTCATTGGGCGAACTTGTGGCCGAACTATTTGTCGAAACATTAGGCAAACTATTTGTAAGCAAGCGGACTCGAGAAAAGTTGGGCCAATCAAGACGAATGTAGGCGAACTACTCGTCCACACAATGGTTGTTTGTCAAAGTTTGCCGTAGTTGGCCCAACGTCTGGCGGCGGCATTAGATTTAGAAATAAGTATGCACTAATGTACAAACTTAAATTTTTACCCTTATCGCAAAAAATTAAAAACAAACATTTTTTTATTTCGAAAATCAACAAGTTTGCTTATTTGAATGGTATGTTTTAGTTCTAAACATCTTTTTTTTTTAATTTTTGATATTATAAAAAATAGGGATACTTTCGTTTTCAGAAAAATTTATATTTTTTAATATACCTTATATACCACTGCAAAAAAATTAATATCTGATAATTGTATTTTGGGTTAGGCCATATAGAACTTTTTATATGAAATAACTTTTTCGTAAAATAATAAATAAAAAGTTTTCCACATGGTGAGAACTTAAGTAGAGACGCTGTATTTAGTCTAACAAATTTTAATAGAAGTTTTTAAATTTTAAAATCTAGTAAACAGTTTTACACTTTGTATCTTAGGAACAAAAAATTGCGTATCCATCTTTAAATAACATTTTTTCCATAAAATTATTTTATGAATAAGCCCTTACGTTTTTTACCGCAATTAGGAAACACCCTGTATACGTCGACAACTTTTAAAAGTAAAGTCTCGCAAAACACAAGCTTTAAGTAATGTCAACTGCATACTGAATAAGTCATAACTTTTATGGAATACCAAATAAAGTATTATTTGCTAACAATGAATTGTTTTATATTTTATTCTTTGATAATAATCTTTGACACTTCGCAAACTAAGTAATGAACAATTTGCATACCGGTTTATTAACCCTAAAATAATCGTTTTTCTCGCAATTATGTTGGTAAAAAGTATTTCAAATAAGAAATGCGAGTTTCTAAAAATATGTTCAATTTTTCATCTAAATAATATGAATACTTTTGACAATTTTTGCTTAAACTACTTTACTTAAAGTTATAAGGAATATTTCTTTTTCTAAATTGTTTGTAATGTTTTGTTTATATTTCTAATTCTTATAATTTTTGAAAATAAAAGACTTTAACGATTTCTTAAAAAGAGCTACAATCGGTTCCTTTTATTCATCTTTTCATTAATCATGGGTCCACAAATTATTCATTTTTAAGATGTTGGTTGTCACAGTTCTAACGTAAATATTTTAAACACTATTAGGTAACTCAATTTTCTGGTTATAAAATGACGATATTTCTAGTGGTATCTTAAGAGGCACATGAACAAATATTATTTAAAAAAAATGCACGCCACTGACATTTCTGCAATTTTTTTTTAATGCTTTATTCATTGACTTTTTTATTTTAAAATTACCTATACCACTGGCGCTAGATTTAAGTGATTTTGAAGTCTCTAAAGGGTAAATAATTTACATTTCCTGCACTTCCAATTATTCCGGAAATACGTAAACCGTTAGTGATAAAAAAAATACTTCTTATTATAGTTCTACATATTTTTGTATGTGAAATATTAAACATATTTTGTGTATTTTGCCTTATGCCGTTTGTCAGGCATTTATGACAAGCTGCATTTAATTATATATTTGTGCAATAAATCTTTGGGTTTTTAATTTAAACTCTTATAAATGTTATACATATTAATAAGAGGATCTCCTTTAACATGTGGAAAAAATGTTAAAGGGTACTCAAAAAAAAAAAAATTAAATTAAGTATTTGCTATATAAAGATCAATATTACTTAAATTTAGCTTTAAAATTTAAAGAAAATGTCTATCTTAGTTTATGAGTGAGTTTTAATAGCAGAATTACCGTAAATAACCGGCTCTATTTGTTAAAATATTTAATAAACTTTAAAAAGTGGGGGTAAATTAACAATTAAAATACAATATCTTCTAATGTAAATAACCTGTTATGTTTTAATTTAAGCTGCACATTTACACTAGTTTATGTAAAATACATTTAAAATTACATTTTTGCAGTTTCACATTAAAATTACACACAATGCTGGGTCTCGTATCGAAAGACTTTTGGACTCGGGTAGTAGATTTTGATGTAATAAGCAGTACGGAATAAATGTTATGTTATTGACAATTCTGAAGTTTGATTATGGTAGTTTTTAAAGTTTGGATAAGATTAATTAAGTTAATAATTTATGTGTATGGTATACTACGCTTTAAATGATATCTGATTGTATAATAAACAGTGACGAACAAAACTTAACACGGTTCTACCTGCACTTAAACTTTGGATTAAAAGAAACAGAGGTAAGTAGAAAAATTTATTTTAGTTAAACAAGGAGTCCTGGTTAATAATATTATTACACAATGCAATAGACTCAGGTTAAACAAATTTTGAGGCTATAAACACCTATGAAATTTTTTGAATCAATCTGCCTCTCGTTCCCCTCCAGTTCTTAACAGGAGCCCGGTACGGGCTCGCTACAGTTATATGGCCAGACTCTAAACAAAAACTTGGTTTATTTTTTAAACTATTTTTAATTTGAATATACCTTTTAAACACCACATGAACTTGGTTAACACAATTTTCTATATACGTCACTCAGTTAATTTAACGACGGTAAGTAAAATCTATAAATTACTAAATAAAAACGTAACTACCCTTAATATTTAGCTCCAGACAAGACTATGTGCAGATATTTTCTAGTAGTTAGCAGTGTCATTTTTAATCGAAAAATAAAACAGACCGTTCCTGCGACTTTTCGCTTTATCGCTGGGTTATATCTACCTAGGCAGCACTTTGATGTCACCCGCAGGCGAAACCGTTTTAACGGCATTAGCAAGTATAGCAAGTAGGGAAAGTATAATTGTAAAATTACTTACACAAAATTGCACAGCGGCTTAAGCATAGCGCGTTTAAACTGCACTAAAAACAAACCTCCATCTTAAGTGAATATTAACTTCGTGAACCGTAAAGGTACGTTTACATCAGTTTATGTAAAACATAAGTGTGTTTGACATAAAATCCCCCATTTCTCTATAAAACTTATTGTTTCGCATTCCATAGTTCCAGTTTGATTCTGTATATTATTTATTTATTTATTTATTTATTTATTTATTTATTTATTTATTTATTTATTTATTTATTTATTTATTTATTTATTTATTTATTTATTTATTTATTTATGTAATATTTTTGCATTGCCGTATTTAATCTAATTTTTAGTTTTTTAAATTCATAATGTCTCAATTATAGTGACGTAACTTTAATTAGTAATAACTTTAAGTGTTAAAAACATATTTTTATAGATCTCATCTCTCTCAGATATTTTTTTAAACTGTAATGTCTTGTTATATCCAATCATTTCATACTATTAAAAAATAAAACATCTTTGGGTTTAAAAATGGTTCAAAATCAGAACCGAAACGTCGCAGAACAAATAAAGCGTCTTTATTTTGCTGTCCTCATTTCCACTACCTTCTTTCATTACACAATTTTTATCTGATATAAACATAATGTCAGATGTAAACGTACCAAGCTTAGTGTATTCAAACTGCATGCAAATTATGAATAGTTTACTTCGTGGTACACCAAAGAAGGTTTTATTTGCTTACAATAATTATTTATTTGTTCATTCATTTCTTTGACACTCGACGACAATGAGTCATAACATAAAAGGACAATGGAGACATTAAAGAAAATGTATATGAATTGTAATTAATTATTGTGTTTTCTACCATTTGTAGGTATGTTAAAATGATTAAAAGACCAAATTAAATAGCTTTGGTTGGGTATACGCCAAGTTGCCTACAAAAAAAAATATATAGGACCTCTTTGGTATTGGTTTTGGAGCACAGAGACTTCCAGATAACACCGAATTAGCATATCGCTTAAATTAAATGAAGAAAAACTGCAAAAAAAAAATTAAATGTATACATTTCGTGCCAGATTATACGTTCAAAATGATATTTAGTGTGTTGAACACTAGCAAGCAGAGACTAGACAAAAAATGCTAGCGTGTAAACATTATGGATCGAGCTTGCTCTTGCTTTCTTGTTACTGTCTTGTATAACTTCTTTACAACTTTTTGGTTGCACGTCTGTAACTGTTTTTACGATAAAATTAGGCAAAAATTAAAACTTTAACAATATTTAAAATTACAAATTTTGATATGAAGTATATTTTAACATGGAAAATTATTTATTATCTCTAGACACTTTAGGCCCAATATGAATGTAATATCTTAAATAAAAATGAATAAAATTGTAAACTAGTCATTGCAATCCCTAAAATGTTACCTAATTTATTAGCACAAATTAAAATTCTTAGGTAGTTGTGCAGAATAATTACATAGTTACCAGTACCATTGCTCACAATATTATGAGTCATCAATTCTTAGAGCCAAGTAGGGTTCATTCTCACTAAAGAAATTTAAATTGCACATTGCCTTTTACAAGAAAAGTTATTTCAATAGAACAATGCCAAGGGATATCGATTTGCGGTTAATACAAAAGTACAGTGTTGGTAGAAAATTACCTTTTTATTCTCTTGTTGATTGATATTGCAGATGGATAAAAGACAATATTTTTAATCATACCACCATAATGGTCTTTAATTTATACCTATTGCATGAATTGCACGAACATTTCTATCTTATACAACTTTTATGCTTTTATTTGCCACTAGGGCCTGGGCCAGCAATGAAATGGACTTCATATTAATAGCCCTTTTAAAATCTATTTAGGGGGATCCTCTTAATGAGTCTACCACGAATATTCATATCGCCATATTACCATAAGCGGCACATTTAACCTAGCCTGGGGTCGGAATGGGTTAATGCGTCACTTTTTTGTCGAAAAATCTATCACAATGTTTTACATGCAATTTTTAAAGACTGTTTTAGAAACGGTTAGTGCTACAGTTACGAAACCTATACAGTCCGGTACCCCAAACAGTGACTGTAACCCTTACCATTTTTATTCAGAATTAAGCTTTTTTTTAGAACAACAGGGTCTTTATCTTTTTTCTTTTTAGCTGACGCTTTTTTTTAATTAAAAGGAAACAATTTCCTTTTTATACAAGCATAGTTGTACAAACCTTCAACAAATCTAATTGTCTAAAAATCCTTATTCATATAATCCAATACCTTGCCTCAGAAACTGACATTAATTTTTTGTAAAGTTCTAATACCTAACAGGCAACTTTGTTGTACTATTTATATATAATGTGTGGTTTACACCACACATCATACTATATACAAGCTTTTCAGCAAAGAACAGAAAAATGCACTTTGTTCCAAAGAATTGTCTTTGTTATGCTTAATGTAATTTAGGACCATTTAGTAGAGAATAAATGGAATTAATGTTATATCAGTAAAGCTTTTAGAACATCAGTCAACATCAAACGTACTATTATAAAAATACAGATTTTTCATAAATTAAGTAACCGATAAGGAAAAAGAAACTTGTTTAAAACAAACACAAAATAACATAAAATGCAGTTATAAAACAAATAAAAAAATTTGTATAGGCCCAATATTAGAGAACTATTGCAAGTTGCCTTATTAAGCTCGGAAAAGGCACGACCTAAAACCGACATAAATAAAGCCAGGCACTATACTTATTAAGGGAGTCCCTATCCTAGCATGCATCTGCGCAAGCTTAAATGTCAAAATAAGGCAGGTATTATTAGTATCTGGCCTTATTTCACTGTGCAATTATTCTCTAATTATTTAATTTATATACTACTGAGGCTCAGTTTTACAATTGGATCATAAGTTATGGTTCAGTTTAAAATCAACTGGTATTTGAACCTGTCCATTAAAATGTATTGCTGTCAAGAAAATGCCAAACGTGACACCAATATATCATAAATGGACAGGTTCATGTACAAGTAGAGTTCAACTAAACCATATCTGAACTGGTAATTGTAAAACTGGGCATAAGTTATCTTTAATTAACCTTAAGTTGATTCCGGAAAAACTTATGCCCAGTTTTACAATAGCCAGTTCAGTTAAGGTTTAGTTGAACTCTACTTGTACATGAACTTATCCATTTAAAATATATTGCTGTCACAGCTGGACATTTGCTTAACAGCAATATATTTTAAATGAACAGGTTAAACTGCTACTGTAAAACTGGTAATTAAAGGTGTATCGGTCGTAGATGACTAATATGGCATTTTCGACATTTCTGACGAAAGCTCTCAAAATCTGAAACTGTTATGTTTCAATTTATAATTATTACTAAATTTTCAGTAAAAACATTTATTAGATAAGTAGTCTAAGATCTGCGTAGGAAACCTTCACCCATTTGCTAACCGGATAAAAACTTTTTTATAGTATTTAAACAAAGGTATTGACATGGCGTTGTCTAAAAATATTAGGTCAAGGCTATAACCAATTAAAAAAATAAGTTTTTATAATTTTTGAGTGACCCCGTATAATGCCAATTTTCATATTTTTATTGTACATGACAGTACTAATATATTAGAGCATATCTGTTTCTGCAATTTTATAAATTAAGCTGTGATAAATTTTTCAATTTTAAACTTAATTTTTTTTTTTAATAAATTTTGTATTATCTTAAAAGTATTTATTTTAATAACTAGCATACGTACGTATTTAAAAATATAGGGGTTGCCATTATACAAAGTGTGTCAAAAATTCTGGGTTATTTTTTAAAATTAAATATGGCCTTGACCTAATTTTTTAGGCAATCCTATGGCGATACCTTTGTTTAAATACTATCTTTAATATAAAACAGTTTTTATCCGGTAAACAGATGTGAACTCGTACTATAATTTTATAATGAAAAAGATGGTAAACTTGCTACCTAAAGATAGATAGGTATTTTGACTTTCAGGGGTTTTTTGCGAGCTTTTTCTTTGCATTGCCTAAGGCAATCTTTAGTTCGCAAGGCTGAATATTTTCTGTGTACATAGAAAAGATAAAAGAAAAGGAAAAAGCATTGTATTTTTATGAAATAATAAATTGTTCCTACCAAGCAAAATACAATAATTTAAGATAAATCACAAACTTCAACATTGTTTTCATACTACTGCTGTTCCATCATTAAAGATATTTAAATAATTGCTTGCGGAAAGCTTCGTCATTTCGATCCAATCGACCATATAATTATTTATAAATTCACTACTACCTACCGTCTTCCCTGAAGGATCAAACAAGATTGCAAGACGACCGAAGCCAATCTATCCTCACGCGGGCTCCCGCTGTCCGTATAATGAACAACTTGAAGGGCTTGCAGCAACCGTGGACGGGAGTTGTGGTATTATAGTCCGGATGTTTTTCTTGTATAAATTTAACTTTTATGTCAGCCCTCATGTAAACTAAAATTGCGTAAACACAAAACTGCGGATTGGCACAATTTTTAAAAAGTCATATGATTAAACTAAAAATATTAACGAAAATACCTGACAAGCACAAAAGTAACCAGGAAAATCGAAGGCTTCTATAAAAAGTTAACAATTATCATTTTTCCTCCGGAACTGTCACCGATCTGTCACTTTTTCAACATGACTTTCGACAGCCCAATGAAATTTCGATATTTTATTTACGTGATCTCCTCAGTTCCGCAATATTTTGCCGTACATAAAGACTTGGCATTAGAGTAAATATACTAGGTATAAAATTTGGTTATTTGTTTTATTATTTATACCTTGCATTAAAACGTAAAATATGAACGTTCGTTAATTTTGTTAGTAACAACTAAAACAAAAATAAAAAAGTAGAGAAGGTTATTATTATAAAAAATATGAACAAAATATTATTTGGCTTTTCTCCAGATTAAATATTAATTTCAACCCGAAGCCCTTAAACCTATGTCGTAAAAAATTATTAGGGGTTGCAACTATCCATAAGAGGGTTTAACTTTTATTTTTTTAACTTTTCATATATTTGACCTACATAAAAATAATTATCTTATACGAAATAATTTATTAATGAATAATTTCTATTAAAGTTATTTTTCAATATTTATTTTATTATTGCAAAGGCATATTAGCTCTTAATAATAGGTAAAAATTTTAATTTACTTAAAATATTTTAAAAATATATATTTTTTTGGGATAAGCCAAATAATGAATGATTTAAATTATAAACGATATTTTAAAATTATAGGATCAAACTTCTGGAGTCATTCAGTGCAGCGGTAGAAAATATTTGTGTATAGGGACCAATGTTCGGAAAAGTGTCACTATGCACTACAGCCCTAAGATGCGTTAAAATTTGAGAAGACTATGAATTGCCTAAATAGGATTTAATACATGTAATTTTTGCCTTTTGTTCATGATTTCATTACAACAATTGTTTAGAATGTCAACGCCAATGTTTAAATATTTTATTATTTTATTTTATAATTATTAATATTTTTTTAATTTAATAATTTTATTTATTAATTGTTTTAATGATATCATGTACCAAAGGCAAAAATTAAATGCATTAAATCCTAGTTAGGCTATTCATCGTCTTTCTTAATTTTAACGCGTCTTAGGGCCGTAGTACCGTAGTGACACACACGGAATGCTTTCCTATACCCAAATGTTTTCTACCGTTGTACAGGGTGGGCCAAATTCGACGCCTATGTTTCTGTATGTTTTACAAAAAAACTGACCTCCATTTGCAAGGCTCAAATTTTAAGCCAAATTTACTAGTGAAAACCGCAATACGTTATCTTGCGTGTTTCTTAATTTCTTTCGTTTTCTTTAATCCTTTGAAACTTTTTCATTTTTAAAGATTTTTAAGTTCTGAAAAACACATTTTTACAGCAACTTTTTATGCAGATTGCAGATACGATTTTAGTTTTTTGCTAGTGTGGCACATTTTTGACTTATTTATTTATTTTTGGAAATTTTAAATGAAACACTCTGTATATTTTTTACTTTTTAAATGAGTAAAAAAATACATTTTAAAAAATGTAAGACACTTTATATTTCTTTCCAGCCGTTTCTGAGATATTGCATATTTTCTCATTTATTACTGATTTTGGTTAGATAGTAGGCCATGAAAAAAGTAATCATGTTTTACCTTAAACAATCTTTATATAACTTTTGTTTCTTATTGACTGCAATGACAGGAAACCATTTTTATTATTAATTTAAGAACGCATATAAGGGTTAAAAGTAATCCTATTTTATAAGTATTTTAAATTATTTAATTTTGTTAATATTTTGCCCTAAGAACTTTTTAATCAAGTTTTATTAATACGTTAATAATAAATGTAACAAAAAATATTCAATAAAACTTGTTTCCCGTCGTTGCAGTCAATAAAAAACAAAAGGTATAACAAGTTTTCATCACCTACTATCTAGCCAATATCAGTAATAAATGACAAAATATGCAATATCTCAGAAACGGCTCAGAAGAAATATAAAGTGTGATACATTTTTGAAAAGGTAATTTTTTAACCATTTTAATAGTGAAAAATATGCAGGGTGTTCTCTTTTAAAATTTCAAAAAATAAAAAACTAAAAATGTGCCACCCTAGAAAAGCACTAAAATCATATCTGCAATCTGCATAAAAAGTTGCTGTAGAAATGTTATTACAAAATTAAAAATCTTTAAAAATAAAAGAGTTCTAAAGCATTAAAGAAATCGCAAGAATTTCGGTTTTCACTAGTAAATTTGGCTTGAAATTTGAGCCTTGCAAATGGGGGTCAGGTTTTTGTAAAACATACAGGTACAAGAGTTTCCTATTAAAAGCATCAAATTTGGCTCACCCTGTACTGAATATAATCTAGAAGCTTGATCCCATACTTCTGATGTACCTTATAGAGGAATAGAACAAAACTCGTACAATATCGGTTTCAAATTTTAAAACAAATTTAGTGTTGAAAGTAGATCATGTCAAACTTGTTTTGGAGATACAGAGTGCTTTTCAAATTTTGTTAATTTGGCTAGGCACTTATAACTCGCCTGTTATTAGAGATAGAAAAAAAGTAAAAAGAAGAGTGTTAGGAAGAAATTTAGGACGTACCTTTTTTTTCACTGCCAGGGGGTTAAGGCCGTCAAGGGCTTATTACTTTAATAACTTTTAAAATGTTTTATTATTATTTTAAGGAAAGACTTGCACAAATTTTTAATTGTAATTTCATTTTTTAATTTTAGGAGCTGACCATTTAATTGGCCATCAGTTTAAAATCATCCTATGGAGAGCCAAGTGCTAGAAATCAAATATAATATTACAATAATAAAGCTATAATAATCAGGCTTAACTGTTTTTAATAAAACTTAACACCTTAAATTAACATTTTATGGAACAATTTATGCTATTTACGAAATATATGTATATAACCCAAAATAAAAGATAGCATAATGTCATTTTCCAAACCTTATAAGTAAATAAATATTTTAGAAACTTAACATAAATTAACATTTTATGGAACAATTTATGCTATTTACGAAATATGTATATAACCCAAAATAAAAGATAGCATAATGTCATTTCCAAACCTTATAAGTAAATAAATGTATTACTACTTTTGCCCAGTCTATAACAAACATATCAGGAGACTCGCAGCCACTAGGCAGCAGGAGTTGCTCCAGGATCTCCTGAGAGCAATCACCGCAGATTAGTTACCTTAACTACTGAGGCCCGTCGGTTCTGCTCTTCGAACGTCGTAGATATAATAAAAAGAAAACAGATAATTATAGCACCGGAGATAATGGAACGACCGGAGTAGAAGTAAAATCCGGTGAGAAGGAGGAGGTGGCCCAGGGCTTTAAATACCTTTGTAATGGCAACGCGGTAAAGTTCTTCTTTTCAGTTTTTATATTATCGTAAATTGTTTTTATTTACCCAAATTGTATTTTTCAACTGAACAGACTTTAATTAATTTTTTTAAATACACTCACAAAAATTATCGGCATATGCTCGATTCTTTTGATAAGTTTCAATACAAAAATGTTTTAATTTAGATGGCCAATATATTTTTTTAAAAATTATTCTATACCACAATAATATTATTATTAGCAGTTAACAATACATTCCACAGGGTGATTATAAGTTTTTGCAAAAAGGAATAAGGTTTAATCGGCCTGTATGAGTGTATTGAGTAATCATATAAATTTAAGGGTGAATCACACCTTTGTCAGAAAGATGAAATAATATCTGATTTTAAAGATCGTTAAACTCTTATCATATCCCCTTAGTTTAAAGTAGTTTGGTCTTCCATGTAATTTATTATTACATACATTTAAAAAATAAAAATAAAAAATTTGACCAGCTGTCATATCAACAGAAATAATACCAGACGCAAATGCTAGACTGCCTTGAAAATGTATTACCTATTAGGTTTAGATATAGGATATAATAAACCAAAAAGATTGAAAATTTAGTATTAACTTTAAATTTTATGATTTAGGGTAGTGGTTTTCATTTCAAGTAATAAAGTTCTTTACTGCCGAAAGTCAATTTCTGTAGCCCTTCCGGTAAAAACAGAAATTGTATTTTAACATAGGGATCATTAAATATGTGAATCGCATCTGTACTTTCTACCATGGGTCGTATTTTTTTTAACCGATAATAATGATGGTTAACATAACAATTTGGAACACCCCTTTCTCAAAAACCAATTAAGTTAGGTATAACATTTGGTATATGTGTTTTCATAGAGTTGCCTGTAAAATTGATTTTTAAAAAATATATAGGGTGTTTCATTTAAAATAGTAAAGTTAAGAAAACCTACGTTTAAACCGGATGTGCTACATAAAATCTGAAACATCATAAATCTGCATCCTATCCAACCATACACTTCTTAAAAAAATAACAGGCTTGCCAATCAGTAATCTCATGGGCACCGAAAGTCAGTCTATATAGGGTCGCGACATTCGGCCTTATTGCTTTGACGTGTTATGACGTCACATCTCACATTTTCGGCCATGTTGTTCAGTACCGGAGATATACAGTTTATTGTATTAGTAGAACAACTGTTTACACAACAATTTTTAATTATTATTAAGTTGAAAATTCTTTTACTTTAAATAAAAAACATTTGGAATTACATCTTTCAACAAATATCACTTCCAAAACAATGCAAAATGAAATGCGCAAATTCTAGACGCCAGCTTTGATTTTACCCAGTCTTGCCAACTTTGCTCCGTGGAGTGCCATTCCTTGCGTCCCCGACCTCGAACCGCCTAAAAGTTGAGGATGTGTCGCAACCTTATAAATATAAACTAACCTTGATGGGCGCCCGATATAGTTTTCTCTTGGCCTCTTTTACACTTTTGTAGTTTTTGGGGTTTAACAAAAATACATATTTATTTACGTAAATCTTGTTATTTAAAAAAAAGGCCTTTGGCACACACAACTTTCTTGAGCAATAAAATTTTTGGTCCATTCCTGTTTTAAAATCCACCCGTGGACATACGATATAAAAATTTACTTCTTATTATTAGATAAGAACATAAATTTTAATTTAATTTAAAAGCACCCGTTCCTTCGGCTGCGAGTTTTCATCAAAATAATACGGAAGCGGACACGTGTGTTACAATAGTAACGAACAGAATAAGTTTTCATAGCACACGTGCACTAGCTATTGTATGATTCTCCTTTGTTTAATCATATCCTTGTAGCCACACAAAGAGCCATGTCTTCATAACCGAATTTTAAAATATTTTTATTAAATACGGAAAAAAACTAAATGCAGCTGGATGCTATTAAATTTAAAGTCACATGAGAAATTTGCACTGCATGCTATTAAACAAATACAAGTTACGTTTCCTCTATTATCATACAGGGTGATTCAAAAATCGATTACGAAACTAACAGCGGTGGTTTTACATAATAAAATAATAGTACAGCTTTATTTCACAAGAGGTCTCTTTCCATATATAAAAAAATCTTTGATTCATTACTTTTAACTCTTAAGAGCTACTTTGTTTTTAGTAAGTGTTCTTAGAGGCCAAATCAAGACCTTTAAAAAGGGTGCCTTTTATTTAACTTCATTTAACCGCAATCATGTAAATTATTCTTAGAAATTAAGCCGGTGTTATTATTTTCATTTAATTACCACACCTACCAGCAGTGGCGTAGCTAGAGGTGTTGGGGTCCGGGGCGGCAAGTAAAGTCGGGGCCCGTACCATGTCAGTAAATCAATGTTTTTTGGGGAAAACATTTTAAAACCCAAAATAAGGCACTTCCACTGTAAAATAATATACTTTCTATACGAGGTCCCTTTTTTTATAATTTACCCTATACAAAAAATTTTCAACAAAAAAATGGTGCACCTCCACACAGGAGCCCCTCTATAATATTTTTGTTCTGTGCTCGCTTCTTTTTTTCTAGAAATCAGATTTATAACCACAATATTATAAAAAGAGTATACCTCTTTTTCTATAAATACTCCCTTTTGGAATTCCCTTCTAATAGAGGGGCCAAGGCGGACCGTTCCCCCGCTCCCCCTCGCTATTATAGTGCCTACCAGGTAAGTAAAGGGTGTTTCAAAAGAAAACTGAAAATTTGTATTTTTATCGGTTACAGAATTGTTTTTGAAATTTTTGGTATCTGCCATCATTGAGGTTTTGTTTACTCAAGGAATTTTGTTGTTATTAGTGATTGATGCAACTTAAGCTTAGAATCCACTACACGAAAACACAGTCAGTTCACCAGCCAAATCTAGAAAACTGGGTTTTGTAGGTGCAGAAATCTAATTTATTAATGAAAGACCCTCCCCATCTCTAACCTAATTCAGCTTTTAGTGCCTGTCGTGCTGAAAACCAGTTTTTCACGGACAACACAGATATTCGATAAAGTATAAATTCACGACGCTTTTGACTTTGACAAATTCATAAACATAAATATACGATACGTATCTTTCCTAATCTACGAAACAAATGCGTTTTTGTGTAAAGATAGTCAGGGGATATGTCTGTGTTAATTTTATACCTTTTTATTGCTAATGAAAAAAGGATTTCCTTATTTTGTCTTTCTTAGTAAAGCTTATAGTGCTGGGCCAATAATAAAATAAGCTTCATGATAAAAAAACACTTTTAAACCTTTTTTGGGGGTTCCTTCTGACGAGTCTACCACGAATATTCATACCACCATATATGGAAGCGGCGCGGCGTTTTAACCCAGCTTCAATGTCAAATTTTTCGGGTGTCGGACTGAGCGATCGCGTCACTTTTTTGTCAAACAAGTTTATTATAATGGTTTATATGCAATTAAAGGGTATGCCGTAACAAAGTTCTAACCCATAATCTGGTCTAAAGTTGGATTTCCATAAAAATTGTTCTTTTTACCCATACGCATAAAACCTCATCGTTTCACGCAAATCTCTCCCAACAAACCAAATTTTTTTATCCAAGTGTTCCGCCAATCGAATCTGGTATAAAGGTACCATATCGTACTTTTTAAATAAAAAAATGAAATTCCTGGGTAATGTTGGTGCCTCGCATAATTTGTTAATGATTTACTAATACGTTACAGTTTTAGTTCAATGAGTAGAGATATATACATCGTTAAACTGAATCCGATTCAACCGACCGGATTAAACTTAGGAACGTGTTCTGATTGGTCAAAAGCAGTTCAGTTGAATCGGATTCAGTTTATTAATTTACCTCTACTTAATGTCTAAGTTTATAATTTAAATTAATTCTTCACGCCAGTAAAAGTAGTCAGGCAAAATCGTGTGCAATTAATGTCTTGTATGTGTATAGTAGTTGAGTCTTGTCAAAAAAATTAAATAACAAAAATAGAAAAGTTAAATGTAAAAATGCAAATAAAGAAAACTATATTTATTTTATTTCTCGCTAAATGTCTAAACTTTATTTTTAATATAAAACAAAATATAATAAAATGGTATTTCAGACACGCAAAGGAAAACTAAATATATAAATAATTAAATGGAACTATTGCGAATCAAAGCAATTCCAGCTTTATACAACAGAATTGCTTACACTTACGGCATAATTATAACAGTTACCACCAAGTCTGAACAAAATAACTGAATTTTGCATGACTGTTATGCGTGTTACATGCAATTCGTTAGCCCTACTTATGGGCCAATGCTATAAATAAAAGGGGTTTGCAGAAATTCCAAAGGTTAAACTGTATAATCAGATTATATGGAAAAAAGCACAATAAACTTAAATAAAATATGGTCAAGAGGTCAGGCCATAAATAAAAAGCTTTTAGGCATAAATTAGGATTCTAAAAGAATAAATTTACCATGTCAGAGATGGTAACAAACAAGCTTATAAAATATAAATAGGTGTTTACATAGTAAGCAGTGGCTTTTTAATCAAAAAGATATTTACTCTTTTCTTATTAACCCGCAAAGACAGTTAATAAGATAACTTATTTTTAAAATAAACATTTCATAGTTCTTGACAAAATGGCGAGGGTTTTAAATAACGCAGGTATGAACGTATATTACAAAAAAAAAAAAAATCTGGCAGATGTATTTTATTATTATTCCGCGAAGGTCATTAAGCATCTAAAACAAAAGTTAAGAGTTTTGTTATTTAACAGACCTTTTTACCAATAGTACTTTTTAAATTAAATTTGAAAATATGACTACAAATTTACTTTTTATTAAATTAACCAACCCTAATCGCTAAAATAACCAAAACTATTTTAAAACTAGAATTTGTAATAATATTGAAAATTCACACAATGGAAATTAAAAACACCAATTCCATTTCTTATTTTTTTTAAATTGTTCAAAAAAAAATAGCAGTTAAATTTTTTTTTTTTATTTGAAAAAAAAGTCGCATCCACCTTAAGGTTATTAGCGACAATAAAATAAGCTAAGTACAATAAATTAGAATTAGAGTTTGTTTAAGATGTCTATGGCTTTAAGATAGTTCACCAAGTTTTCCACTGGGCAGTCTTTTCCAAGAAGTTGTAGAAGGCTGTTTGGGATATTGTAAGACAATCGTTCTCTAACGTATTTAGGACAGTTAATTAATATGTGAGAGATGCTGTTTGTTAAATTAAATGTATCACACAGGGGTGGGTCACTATTAGAAAATAAGTAGGAATGGGTAAATCTCGTGTGCCCTAGACGAAGGCGTGTGAGAATAACCTGTAAACGTCGGTTGCTGGTTCTAGGCTTCCATGGATTAACATCGTCTTTAATTGATCTAAGCTTGGTTCTCGAAATATTCCATTCATTTTTCCATTGGCGCAACACTATGGTTTTAAAGAGCCCGACTCGAAGGAGTAGGAGAGTAAAGTAAATACCTTGTATATTGTTTTGCGATTCTACACGTTATTTTATTTTCCAAAAACATAATTTTTTAAAGTTACATTAACTTTTAATTTTAAAACTGAATTTTATTTTAAAGCTATTCATAAGCATCACTCCTATAATCTATACTTACTTTCAGAAAAATACAAATCAAATATTATCTTTTTAACTTTTGTCAGAGGCCTTATAACCTTAGATTTTATTATTTTTGCCTTAGCTTAAAAATTAAAAATTAAAAATATATAATTACTAAATGCATTTATTTTTAAAATAATACAGCGCTGTACCTACATAAATCACTCGGGATTTGTGTTACCTTTTTTATTTTCATTTAACAATTTTTTCTAACGTTTTGTTTGTAATATGAAGATTCTTTTTAATAAAAAGCCTATTTTCCCACTCACCAAGAATGATAATTTTACACCACTTTTAGAATGGTCATGCGTCAAAACATTTTATTTAATAACTAGTCACAAAAAGTGACAAGATATATTATGCGTAAAATTTACAAAATATAATGCCGCTGAACAAAATTAATGTCGGGTGCAAGAAAACCATATACATGTAGAATATATGTATATATGCACTACATGAAAGTTATTTAAGCTCCATAATTGTCAGAGTATTTCTCATAAAAAGATGTTAACCGCCATAGCAACAAATGGAATGTCTATTTGAATATAGTTATGGAAATACTAAGCCCTGCATATATATTTAAGTTATTTAACCGTGCAAAACAACTCGTTGCATACGGAGAGTATCATGAATCTCCCTTAAAATGTCACAATTAGTAAGATTTATGCTGACTTTATAGTTCACTCATGGGTGGTTTTATCATATTGTTTTCTGAGAATTCTCTTGATTTTATGACTTAATGTAATTTGTGTATGACTAATCCTCGAAATGCAAGAGACACAAACGATACAAAATATGAAATATGGTTGAGGTTCATCGCCATCGCAATTTCATATAACTATTTACAGCCAATTAAAAATTAATGGCCATAATATGGTCCTAATAAAGTAATATTATTTGATCATCGGTTTAAGTTTCACAAAATAGGATTTTTTTAAATTTAAAAACATATTTTTAAAATTTATTCTTATAAGAATTGTTAATGGATGCTAAAGTGTTGATATGTTTGTGTGTGTCAAATGTTTTCCACGAATGGTTTCATAAGTAAGATATACAAGGTGTTTCAAAAGTACAAAAGTATAAAAACGTTACATTTGTAGAATAATTTTATCATAAATTATTTCACTAGTTTAATCACAAGATCTATAAATTTAATCGATTAAACAATATCTTCCAATTTTATTCCGAGGTTCTTGTTTTTAGAAGCTAATCTATTATAAAAATGGTGGTGTGATATTTTAGGCAGCCTAGCCGCAGTATTTATGGCTTGTTGGGGGAGATAAATAAATGTTTTTTTTAAATTTAATGGCAGAACATCCGTTTTTCAATTTACAAAGTCGCAAGAATTGCCAAGCTATAACCAATGTCTCCTTGTAAAGAAGAAATTACTACGAATATTTTAGTTTATATTAGGCAAGGCGAGCAGTGAAGAAGCAAGTGATGTGGCAGCGAGTTGGTAAACTAGTTGTGGATAAAGTCTTTAAAACCCTCAAAAATTACACATTTCGGAGACAAGTGGTGTCCAACTGACTCTATACACTTCCCAAATATCATTCCACCGCTACTTTAATTTAATTTGCGCTTTTGTATTTTTTTACGCAGGTTTTAATTATTGCTTTAGATTTTAACTTACCAGCTGGCAGCCACGTAACTAGCTTACTATTTTAGTGCGCGCCTTGCCTTACCCAGGCATTTGCTTCACAGGTGTACGTAGTACGTTATCAGTGCCGGATTAAGACTCTGTAATGCCCTAAGCAATATACTCGCTGTGAGGCCCTCTATCGTGAACATTTTTAATGCTCAAAAACAAGGGCCTTATATGTATAGAAACACAAAAAATGCATTTGCGGATTTTTAACACCCTTAATGACATACACATATTTTTCTTAACCCTACAGTAGTCGCGTGCGGTCTCACAGACCGAAGATAACTTAAAATGTTGATTTAAACTTTAAATACGCCACTTTATTCGCGCCGCTTTATGAATGCCTTCCACTTCTAAGCTCTTTTATTACAACTCGTGCGACTGTCACTCAGAGTAAAATTGTCCGGATAGTTAGAGACACCGGTCTCACGCACCGACGCGACCATTTATGCATATTTCACAAACTTAAAGCAAAATAGGTGTTTTTCTTTTTGTACTAATTTTTTAGTAACTAAGGTTGTTTAATCGATTTTGTAGATAAGTTAATTTTTAAATTCCTATAAGAAAGAACAACAGCGCCTTTGGTAATGTGCTAGAAACAGTAACCACAGATAAAGAATATTTTGACCATGATTCAGACGAAGGTGAGGAAACCAGACATAAATTAATTAATTTTTTGCCTAACTAGGTTACCGACAAGGGTATTTTTGAATTTTAAGACTTTCAAGCGGAATGTGATGAATCAAATTGTTACCAAGGAGATGCAAAAGCTTCTAAATTAGACGATAAACAGATTTTGAGCCTCGGGCCAGCAAAAGTTTGAATTTTATGGGTAAAGATAAGTAAACCAGATAGAAAATAACTGTTGCCGCTACGTAAACATACCAAAATCAGAATCTTGGTCTATATACGAAGAAGTTGACAGACAAACAGTATAAATTTAAAAAATACTTGTTTTCCTAAAAAATATTACAGGTATATAATTTTAAATACCAAAAAAATAAGCAAAAGAGAGCATTTATTTTTTATTTAAATAAAATATTCGTAAAAATGTAGTTTTTCATTGTTTCTATTTAAAAAAACATAAATAAGTAAATTCCTTGTCTCCCATCACAATCGGTCTCAGGGACCGACACGACCTAACTAAGTATTCCAAATTTTTCGCGCGACCAGTGTAGGGTTAATTTGCCTATAGGTTAATCCGGAACTGCACGAAATCGAGGGATATGACGAATTATCTACAAATCCAAATCTACACAATGACGCCATGTCGCATACCCATGTCTCACTAGTGAACGACTAGCCTCAAATATGCATGTCATATATCGCCTGGTAATTTAAATAAAAATGACAATAAGGCACTTATCGGATCGTTTAAAAAAATCATGCAAATGGGTACAGTAAAACTTTTTTAAGAACTTGCTGAAAATTTCAGCTTGGCCTTTTAAATATAATAATTAGCTTGCCTAAATGACATTATTTGTGCAATAATTATGTGTAGCAGTACACGTGTATTAAATGTTTGTATAATGTCTGTGTTGGCACAACTGTGTTGTCTGAAAGGCGGTATGCGATAGGTAATTAAATATCATCTTTTACTAAACTAATAATGGATTAAAAATGTAAAAATTTGATATCCATCGTATATAAAACAAATTAAATATTTAAAGTTTTTGTAAGATGTAAAAAATAAAAAACAAAAATTAATCAATCAAGGTAGGTTCTGTTTGTATACAGGGTGTTTCTAAACAAATGCCAAAAAATTTGAAAAGGTGATTCCTTCTTCAAAATAAGGGGCAGTTTTTTATAAACATGGGGTCAGAAATTAACCATTGGGAAGACATCTTGAAGAAATAAAAAAAAACACCTTTATTTTTATCCTGAAAACAAAAAGCGTATTGT